>JASSUY010031540.1:0-33930 GCA_032466535.1 Forpus xanthops | reverse complement strand
CCCCCCCCCCCCCCCCCCCCCCCCCCCCCCCCCCCCCCCCCCCCCCCCCCCCCCCCCCCCCCCCCCCCCCCCAGAGACCCAAAAGGGTTGGATCACTGCTGGATCGGGCTCGGTATCGGGTGGCGAGTGGTTGTGTTCTCTTCCCTTGTCATTTTCCTTACCATTATTATTATTATTATTATTATTATTATTATTATTATTGGTGGTAGCAGCAGTGATTTCTGTTATCCCTTAGTTACTGGACTGTTCTTATCTCAACCTGTGGAAGTTGCATTCTTTTGGATCTCTTCCCCATCCCTCTCGGAGCTGAGAGAGGAAGGGGGGGCGAGTGAGAGAACTGCGTGACTTATGGCTGGGCTTAAACCACGACACCAGGGCAGATGGGAGAAGCTCTACTCGTTAAAAGGCTAATGTATTACTAGCTTAGCCTTTTGAATTTTACACCCTTCTCCTATCTTCTTACCACCTCAGGTATTCCTCCATACATTTAACTAAAATGCACAACTATGAAATATCCAGGGTTTGTTGCTGGCTTTCCATAGCTGAGTGCACTGCAGACACCTAAACTGAATGTTTCCTAGGGCCAACAGTTAATTTATTCAGATATTACTGTGAAATCTCGCACGATCCTGCAGTGTCTCTCTAAGGCTGCAGGCCGAAAAATACTCGAATCTGAAGGGACACGTGAATATTTAACAATTTGTATGTATTGCTTCTTACGGTACTACAAATCTTTGGAGAATATCATCTTTCTCCAAAGGTAAGATGGTAATGAACTACATGGTCATCTCCAAGCCAGCATCATAGCTCCTCTGAGCTGCTGCTCGGTAGAAGTCCGCTGCCCTGTCTGTGTTGGCCTTCATGCGCGCTGCCAGGCAGGACAGCCTCCATCCAACAGAAGTGCCCTCCAGCTTGAAGAGGTGTTCCAGTAAGGAAAGACAGTGTCTCTGCCGCAACAGCCAGGCGAGCTTCTTCCTCCTGCCAAGCAAGAGAAATTGCTAGGCCCAGAGGCTCTTGCTGTACAGGCTAGAGCCTATGGGCTGGGTCAGACGGGGCCAGGGAGGAAAAGGAGTGCCAGACAAGACCGTTACACCTCTTGGAGGAAACAGAGCTGGTGGAGGGGGAGCTGCCAGAAGGGAAAGGGCCAAACAACAAGTACCACAGTGGGAAGCTAGCTGCTCAAGAGGGTGCTGGCCTGACAGCACCAGGGGGCCCAAGCAAAGCTGGGAACCAGCAGGAAAAGGGGTATCACCCTCTGAGCCTCCCCATTACCCCAGGTATCAGTATAGGCTGGGGGGATGAAGGGATTGAGAGTGCCCCTGAGGAGAAGGATTTGGGGGTACCGATGGATGAAAGATTTGGTATGACCCAGCAGTATGCACTTGCAGCCCAGAAGGCCAATTGCGGCTTGGGCTGCTTTCAAAGGAACGTGGCCAGCAGGTCAAGGGAGCCCCTCTATCCTGCTCTGGTGAGTCTCCCCCCTGTAGTCCTGTGTCCAGCTCTGGAGTCCTCAGCACAGGAAAGACGTGGACCTGTTGCAAAGGGTCCAGAGAAGGGCCACAAAAACGATCAGAGGGATGGAGCACCACTGCTGTGAGAACAGGCTGAGAGAGTTGGGGTTGTTCAGCCTGGAGAAGGCTAGGGAGACCTTGTTGAAGCCTCTCAGCTCTTAAAAGGGTCCTATAAGAAAGACGGGGAAAGACTTTTTAGCAGGGGCTATTGCAACAGGTTGAGGGGCGATGGTTTTAAACTAAAAGAGGGAGATTCAGGCTGGATGCGAGGAAAATACTCTTTATAGTGAGGGTGGTAAAACACCGACAAGGTGTTTTGCCACCTTCACTGAGAGGCGGTAGACTGGATGTGCTTCTAAGCAGCCTGAGCCAGTCGAAGACGTTCCTGCTCATTGCAATGGGGTTGAACTAGATGACCTTGGAAGCTCCCAACCCAAAGCGTTCCATGATTCTATGATTCCCACACCTCAGTACCTCTTACTGCTCCTTCTCCACGTCCCAGTCCTCCTTGCAGCCCCCCGCCCCTCTTCAGTACAGCTCTCTGTTCCCAGCCAGCACCAATCCACTGCCACAACTCGTGCTGGCAGACACATCCCTGCCTGCAAGCTGCTTTGATACCCCAAGGCATGCCTTGTTCCCAGGGCCTCACGGGGAGGGAGGGAGGGAGGGAGGGAGGGAGGGAGGGAGGGAGGGAGAGAAGGAACTCGGCCGTTCCCTGTTCTACCCGCACATCGCTCCGTGTGGCCTCACGCCTCATCAGGTCTGTGCCCGGATGCCCGGGACCAGGTAGGAAACGGTTCTTTCTCCTCTGGGTTCTTGGGTCCTCTTCCTTACCGAGCCTCCTGCGGAAGGGAGGATGCTCTTCTGGCAACATAAGCAGCACACTGCAACTTTTCTATCTGAGACCTGACAAAGACTTCAATGCGGTTCCGGGGAAACGGCCTTCCAAGCAGGCTCAAAGCCTTTCTTAGCATTTTCTTTGCCAGCTCCACGCGTCCCACACAGAAGCAGACCTGCACAGGAAAAGGGAAACATCCCGATGTGGACCAGGTGCCCAAGAGACTGGAGGAGTCTGCCAGTGGCCGGAGATGCCAGAGCCCTCCTCCTATCCACTGCATCTGGGGAAGGCATCCAGCTCCGTCACTCAGGAGATCCCTCCAGACCTCTCCTTTACCTCCCCTTTGAGGCTGAAGAAGGTGGCATCTTCAAAGCGGGATATCACGTTTGCTTTCTTCTTCAGGGAGTTCCTCAGGATATCCGCTTCACTCAGCTTCGTGAGGGCCTTTGTGCAAGCACACGGAGAGCAGGTGACATTAGCGCAGAGCCCATGGCCAACCTTGTCCTCCCCCACTGCCTCTGGCATCTGTCTTAAGAGGGCTTCTTTCTTCCCCTGGTGATACCCGCACAAACACAGTCATGTTTTCGACTGTGTGCCTCAGAGCGCAGGTGACAACGATCCTTCAGGCCTCCTCCCTGCTAAGGCCCCCCCATGCTAAAGGCACAGCACTCTGTGTCTCTTCTCACACAAGAGGCAAAGCAAAGGAAAAAGTGAGGCTCAGAGTTCAACAGCTTCCTTCCGAGGCCCCACGAAGGCATGCCCTAGTGCAACGCAAACTTGTCCTGCCCAGAGCCAGGCAGAGCACACTGCAAGCAGGGCAACTTACCATGTAGTAGTTGGAGACATGCAGGTAGGCAGCTGCAGACTCCAGAAGATAGTAAAAGGCTCTGGCACCATTGCCCAGTGCGGTGTAGTGGTGAACCAAAGGCACAAGCACTGACTCCACGATGCCTTCGCAGTCACACGAGAGCGCATTCTTGTCCTCCCTGTCAGTCACACTACTCAGGGGACGGTGCCCAGGGGAAGAAGAGAGCAAAGAATACAAGGGTGTCATCTAGAGCGGTCTTCCTTCCCACAGAGACAACATCAAAAGCCCTTTGTGCAAAGCAGAGCAGGAGACCACAGACAGGTACGACTCATACAAGTCCTTTGGGAGCAGGGAGTAAGGGAGAAGCTGGGCTTTCTGTCACCTCCCACGGGCAAGCCACCTGAGCCCTTGTGGCTGCTTTTCCTGGTGGCTGCTTTAGATTTTGCAGTACTACTCTGTCGGAACTGGAAAGCTATGGCTGCTTTGGGGTAGCGTTATTTTGACACGGAGCCACGGCCTCCCTTAAGCACTCTCTCATCTCCACAGCCATCTCCTCTCAGCTCCCAGCCCGCAGAAAGCCTCTTCCCTAAGCTAGGGTCGCAACTGACAGCCAAAAGCCAGCATTGCCTTTGTCTCCTCTGGACGCCCAGAACTCACTGGCTTCAGAAAGAATCAAAACCTTGTCTGCTCACCCAAAATCCTCTTCCACGAAAGCCTTCTGCTGCTGCTCCTCCTCCTGACTATCTGTAATACCCAGAAAGGAAACCAGGGTCACCTTCCACATGTATCGTGGGGTAAGAGTTGCTCTCCCTCTCCCGGTCGGCCTGCAAGGATCCTCGCAAGGTGCTAACCCACTGACGAAAGTCCCTCTCCTGCCGGGCTCGTTCCTAGCAGATCCACTCCCACCCGATCCCCAGAACCCATCCGTGGGCTCCCAGAGGGCCCGGATTACAGAGCATGGTGTACAGCATACCAGCAGTGGCGTAGATCCTCTCCCTCTTCAGCTGTTTTCCAGCCAGCACCAAGGCCTTCCAGGTGTGCGAGTCATTCTCATCATCAAGGTCCTCACAGCTCCCTTTGTCCTGAGTGTTGGTGACAGCGAAGCGGTGGAAGGCAATGAAGTCCCCTTGGCCACAGCTCTGGCATTTGTGTGCATGCCGCTCCAGGAAGGCAGCACACTTGCAGTGCAACGTGGTCCGTTGTTGCTGGATCCACAGCTCGTAGGCAGCCTGCCGCAGCAGCGGCTTATGAAACATCAGCGCACCAAACTGACGCCCCACACTCTGCCTGCCGGGGGGGCAGGTCTCCACACCTGCAAGGCAAAGGGCCTTTGTATGAGCCCAAGCAGATGGGGAGCCAAAGTCATGCCTCGGTGCGCATCCTGGATAGCAAAGCAGTGCTCCTGCACGCCAAGCCCTGCAGCATGGGGCAAAAAGGATGACGCTAGCACAGCCTTAGGGACACAGTTTTCAGCTGCACTGGTCCGGGCAGGAGTTGCGGATCTTGTTGCCAGCTGAAGCAAGCCCCAGCCAGCACTTTCTCCCCACGGTTGGCAAGGCAGCCACCAGCCTCCTGAGCAGGAATCCTGTGTCACAGGGGAATCAAAGCCCAACAAAAGCTTGCTGAAGGCACTGGGCCATTCTGGACAGCATCTCTGATCTGGATGCCGCAGGTGCCCGGGACAGGATGTCAGGGATTTCACTCATCCTCCCATGCCTGCGCTACGAGCAGCACTTGGATTCAGGGGAGCAGAGGCATTTGGGACAGCTGGTGGGAACTTCCCTGGAGCGCAAACCTGGTGTGCTTTCAGACTGACCTGTAAGAGCTTTGACAAACCCCTCCCCAGGAGCCATGCCAGCCCTCACAGGGAAGGAGCAACACCATGCCCTTAGGAGCCCGTCCAGGACACAAGTGGGAGCTCCTTGTCCACCTCGCCGCTACCGCGTACCAATCTCCGTCTGCAGAGGGGTGTCTGGCTCCTTGCTAGGATCTCGGACAGCTTCTGGCTCCTCAGTGCTCTCTGTCCATTTGAGGATGTTGTCCTCCACTAAGCTGTCCAACAAGACAGTCATCTTGTGCTTGATTCTAGTGGGAAGAATGTATAACAGCAGCTGGGTAGTGAACACCGACCCGATGATGGCTGCAAACTTCAAAACAGTCTGCTCCAATGGCTCAATCTCGTCCAGCTCAGCCAGCACAGTCCCTGTCAAAGAAAAGCCACGCATCTTAATCTTGCCTATTCCCCACGATGGTGCTGGAGGCACTGCAAAGATTCGACGCACGAACAGGATAGGCTTTGGCCCTACACTGGGCAATTCTGGGCAATCATAAAGCCAGGCTAGGTGCCTGCGCAATGGCTCCGCTCCTACTGCATCTGCAGTTCCCAGGGCCTGGGAAAAACTGAGACACTCAACACACACACGCGCACACTCCCCCGCTGGGATAAGGACAGGATCCACCTCCCCAGGACAGCCCTAAAGCTGAGAGGGTAACTCTGCAGCACAGCAATGCCCGGCTTCCCTCCAGCCCCTGCAGCACAGCCAAGAGCCAGCAGAGTGGCTCTCTGCCCCTCACCTTTCATGTTACTGGGGAGCACGGTGTTGTCCAGGTTCACGCCTGGCCTTATGGTGCAGATCATGGCCTCAGACCCTGTGCTGGACCTTGAGCTTCTTGGGAGGGATGACTCCAGGACTGCAAAGGCTAGGTGGAGCAAGAGAGAAGGAATGAGGCAACTTGCAAAGTCACCTGCAGCCTGCAAATGTTTCGAGCTCACCTGAAGTGGTCCAAGGCCCCCTCACACCGCATAGTGCAGGTGCGCTGACCTGCGGGTGCTGAACGTGCTCTCTAAGCAGAGCAAACCAGTTTTCACCGCACGGGCAGTGGGCCTGGCCCTCACCTCAAGATGGAGTTTGTTCTCAGTTAAGCTAGCGTTTGGCCAACGTAAATTCCGTGCTCGTGACAACGCCTCAGGAACGCACGTGGTCCAGAATCATTGCCCCTGTGGTTTTGCCCCAAGAACTGTGGCCCCTCCAGGCCACAATTTGCGAGCCACTGCTTTGGCTGTCCTGACAGCGAGGCACACAGAAGCCCGTGCCTCTGCCAGGCCAAGTTCTGCATGATCTGCTGCAAGATCTGACTCTGCCCTGATCCTTGGGGCAACAAAGGGTCGAGTTTGTGCTGAAAGGAGTGCGACACAGCAACTCAGTAGTCAGTGGCAAAGGTTCTTACTGCTCAGGTTCTCCCAGTTGTCCTCTTCTTTCTCACCCCACCTCCTGCTGCGGAGCAAGAGCATGTCGTTGCTACGAAGGAAGTGCACCAGCTCCTCAAAGTAATACGGGATCCCCAAGCTTCTTTGGACCAGAAACCTGGGCAGGAGCAGATCCGGCAGTGATCAGCGCAAGAAAAGTAGAATCATAGAATCATAGCGCAGGTCGGTTTGGAAAGGACATTAGGATCATCTAGTTCCAACCCCCTGCCACGGGCAGGGACGTCTCAGGCTAGACCATGTTGCCCAAGGCTCTGTCCAACCTGTCCTTGAACGCTCCCAGGGATAGAGCATTCACCGTGTCATTGGACAACACGTTCCAGTGCCTCACCACCGTAAAAGGAAAAAGAGCTGAGGCGGGCAGCAAGGCGCTCAGGCATAGCAGGGGAGCCAGCATCTTTGTCACAGCTACACCTCATTCCTGAAAGGGAGGTCCTCTTGCTGGCTTGTGGGTTTGGGCCCCCCTGAACCTCCAGCCTTTGCTGAAGTCCCTGGGAAAAGGCTTGCAGACAGTGCCCAAAGCACAGAGCAGCAAGCTGGGCCTTTCCTCTCCTCAGGAGCCTAGGTGCTCTCTGGCAGCTGGGCAGACCTCTGCTCCGGGGAATCTGCCACACAGCCTGGCCGCTTAGACCAAGCCCTTTTCACACCCCATACGCGCTTGGGCTTGGGAGTCTTCCTCCCTTCCTCCTTGTTAAACAGCAAAAGCTTGGCAGCTCCTGCACTTGGTGTCCAGGGAGATCCCCTGTTCCAACTTACCTCACTAAAGCCCTGGGGACGCTGACCACTCCAAGGTCCTGGCAGAGCTTCTGCACCAGAGCTGAAGGTTTCAGCTTCTCTAGATGACAGGAGGTGATTTTATGGGACATCAGGGTGTTTTCTGTCACTTTGTGAAAGCTCTCGGTTCTCACAAAGCCGGGACATAAGCTCGTGACCATGAAGACAGGGATGCTCGTTAGCAGGGGTTCCATGATACTCCAGGAGGCATAGTCAATGAAATGGGCATTGTCGATGATAAATATGGCATTTCTGTCAATGGCCTGGAAAAAAAAAAAAAAAAAAAAAAAAAAAGTTGTTCTGAAGTGAATCCAGTGGATCCTCAAGTATCTTACAGGGCGGGAAATTTAGCCTCTGCCTCCTGAGAGGATGCTCTCAAGCCTCACCCCAACCAACTCCCCGCCTGGAAGCATCCCGATTCCTAATTTCTTTGGGACTTTCAGATCACACTTAACACCACCTGCCCTGTGGAAGGAGGGAGCTTGGGCAAGGGAACGCAGAATTGTCTCTCCTCCAGGGAATGCTTTAAGGGGAGGAAAGTTACTAGTATGTTTGTGGGGCTATGGAGAGAACACGGTGGGTTTCTCAGGCCCCTGAGGGCAATGGCCACGTCCTCCCACCCACTCACACTGTTGCGGCACAGAACCCAGAGCCAGCAGGGTTATTTTCCTCCTCTGACCCAGGAGGAGAAGAGGAGAAATGCTCACCTTCTCTAGCACTTTTGCCCAAGTTGAGTGCAATTCCTCTTTCCTTTGCAGTTCCCGCATTTGGCGAACCTTGTCTGAGACGGGAAACTGGAGAGAAAAGCAAAGTCGTGGCGAAACATGTCTCCACACCAAGCAAGAGGGCAGAGCAAACCTCCTCTGGCCTCTGCTCTGCCTCAGCACCTTCCCTCTCCCCAGCGTGGGTGCAAGAGGCCACAGTGGGACTTCAAGTGGAGCCTAAAGCAGAGGCTTGGGCAGAGCTGCGTCTTGGGGGTGGGCTGAAGAGCTGGTTCTCTGGTTCTCTGGCTGTGGGATCTTGGGCTGGCCGGAGCACACCACTCACGCAGCAGTGAGCTCAGCGCAAGGTCGGGCCCAGCCTCATTCCAGGGCCGCTTCCAGGGTGCTGAACGAGGCACCAGGCACTGCCAGACGCAGTGCAGGACATTCAGTCACCACATACAGGCAGCCCCCAGGGCCAGGGATGAGAAGCATGTGCTGTGACCCCTGCGATCCCTCCCCTTGAACTAAGCCTTGGAAGGCTGCCGAAGACCCAGAAGGGCTCAGGAGAAGGCCTTCTCCAGGGTCAGAGAGGCTTCTCGCTCTCACCTTGACAAGGAAAATGTCATTGAGAAGGCAGTAGTTGCTCTCTTCAATTTTCCCTTTGAGATCGGTCTGTAGCACGTGCTCCCTGGCACTGCACGATTCACACTCCTGGAGGCCCAGCGCCCTGGCCATCAGAACGCGTATGGCAGAGAAGGGCTGCCTCATGTTGACCTCTAGCAGTTCCATGCCAATTACCCTGCCGTGCAAAAAAAGCAAAAGGGACTGAGATCCCCAACAGCCCAAGCCTTGGGAGACAAAAGAGCTGGAGTTGCCTTTAGGGGAAACTCTTCAGCCTCCCACCTCAAAGTGGCACCCAGAGTCTCACTCCTTGTATGAGAAAGGGCACGGAGGGGCAGTTGCTGCCAAAGCACTGGGAGGGCCAGGTGCAGGCCCCTTCTGGTCTCTGCAGCCCTGGCCCATATCTCCCTACCTCCCTGCTGCAGAGGGACTTGCAGGGCTAAGAGGTGATGGAGGAGCAAGTGGAGTTTGCCTTTGGGCTCCAGACCTTAGCAGTCTGCCTCTCAGGCCACAGAAGGGCTTTTCTGGCCCAGCATTCCTTCTGGGAAACAGGCAGGGGGCAAGCGGGGCTTCTGAGACAGGCCACCCTGCTATCTGTTGTGTCCGGAATCCAATCAAAAGCACTGAGTTGGGGCTTTTTCCTTCTATTCGTGAAGGAGAAAACACCGCAGAGAGACAGGGGCAGGAGCACAGCACACGGGAAATGACTACGGAATGCCTCCATGAGGCTTTTCGAGGAGGCTTCAGCCCAAGGCCGAGGCACGCTGGCCAAGGGGCTGGAATGTTCCGTGGCTGTCAGGGATGGCAAGAAGCAGTGTCCCAAAGCTAGAGGGCAAAACCCTGTACCTGCAGCCAGCACACTGGCCTAACTCGGCCAAGTGATTAAGTAATTGGCTCTTCCCAGAGCCCCTCATGCCCTCAAATGCCAGCATGTGCCTTTGTCCAAAACGCTTGAAGGCATCCAAGCACTTGACAAAGAGCTCAATCTCCTTCTTCCGACCTGTGAAGAAACAAGAAAATGAGCTGCTGGGGTGCGCTAGAAAGCAAAGAGCCATCCCTTTTGCTGGCACCCTCCCCACTACCACATCTGGCAGCCTATGATACCCTGCTGCCTTCCAATCCTCTTGTCCCAGCTTTTGCACCTCTACCTTCCTCAGAGTGGTAGCAGATGCCCTATCCCACAGGGATTCAGACAGCCTCATGCAAATCCCCTCAGGGATCCAGTACAAGGTTGGAAGGGGTGATTTGGGTTGCTGTAGGCAGCTGTGTCCCAAACACTCTTGGAACATCTTCTCGTGGCTGTACGACTAGCCACAGAGCACATCGGTGTTGATGCACAACCATGTTTCAGTTCTCGCTGAAGAGGGCTTGCACAGCGCAAAAGGCCTTTTCAGTTTCTCACGCCACCCTGCCAGCAAGCAGGCTGTGGGAGCGCAAGAAGTTGGGATGGGGCACAGCTGCAACAGCAGACCCCAACTGTCTTGTTCCATTGCCTATGCTGCTGTGCTTAGCAAGAGAAGCTGGGGAAAAAGGAGGAGGAAGGGGGCGCATTAGGAGTTCCAGTGTTTGTCTTCCCAAGTCCTTGATGCACGTATTGAAGCCCTGCTTTCCTGGGAATGGCTGGGCGCCTGCTTGCCAACAGGAAGCAGTGAAAGGACGCCTGACTTTGCTCGTCATGCCTGCACAGCATCTGATTTACCTAGCAAGCTCTCTGTATCCACTGTGCTCATTTTTACCCTCCCAATTCTCTCCCCCATCCAACTGTGGGAAGTGAGCAGCTGTGTTGGGCTGAGTTGCCTACTGGGGTGAACCCATGACAGGGCCCAAAACGTCCTGCAAGAGACTGAGTGATTGAAGGCATCCGTGTCGCCTGACTTTTCCATGTTTACACCCAGATGCTACGAAGAAAGGATCTTTGAGGAGTACAAGGGGGAGAACTCATCACCAAAACTCTCCATCAGTCTAGCAGAAGGAAATCTCTTTCCTGATCCCAAGGGCAGGGATTGGTTTAGCCCCCAGGGCATGAGCAGCTCCGTAGTCGGAAGGAGACTTCCTATCAGGTCTGGAGCACCGCTGGGATCACCGAGTGCCTCATTCTGCTTTCCACCCCAATGATATCAGCTAAGTAGGCACTGAGACACCCAGCACTTCCTTAGGGCCTCTGCAGGCAACATTATCCCCAGCAAAAGCTTTTCCCTTCCCAATAAAAGTTACCGAGGGGAAGAAAGTGGGGTTCAGAAGAGCAAGGCATTGCCCACATACCCAGCAAGGAGGCGTTGACTGGCGTCTTCATGGTGAGAGCCATGCCAAATACGCTAGAAGCAGGGGAAAAAGAATATACAAGTCAGTTAGCTGGTTACAAGCCAGGGGACATCGAGAAGCAGCCCTGCATGGAGAGGCTGGATGTGCTCCTCAGGTACCCGCTTTTCTTTTGAGCAGCGTGTTATCCACTGCGTGCTCCCCACCCCCCCAGCCCCCACGTGCCCCCCGCGGCTCCGGCAGCCAATGGCGGAGAGAGGCTGTGCCCCGCCCCGCCCAACCGACCAATCGGCGTTCTGCACCGCCCGCGTCCGCCAGGCGGCGCCCTGCAGCTCACACTGTGACAGCCAACGAGCGTGCGGCCGCCCGTGAGGTCACAGCCAGGCTGCCAATGAACGCTCGCTCCCGCATGAGGTTACACTCCGGTAGCCAATGAGCACCCACTCTGCCATGACGTCACGCGCTGCCGACCAGTGAGCCATCCCCTCCTCTGTGAGGTCATGGGCTGCCCTCGGTTGTCACACTCTGCCAGCCAATAAGCACTCTCCTACCCCATGAGGTCATGGGCTGCCCCAAACCGTGACACCCTGACAGCCAATGATTGCCGTGCTCCCTGTGAGGTCACACACAGCACTGAGGTGTCATACTCCACTGGCCAATGGGCATCCTGCCACCTTGTGAGGTCATGGGCTGCCCTAGGAGGTCACTTCCAGCTAGGCAATGAGCATGCACTTTTTGTGAGGTCACACAGTGTCCAGTGGGTAAGCACACTGGCTCGGATGTGAGGTCATAGAGCCCCCAGCCTACCAGCACCCCATCCCCTTACAGTGCTCAGCTATGATGAGGTCACAGGCAGGAGCCAACCGGCACACCCGTGTCCATGACATCACAGAGCACTCAGCCAACAGCCGTGCTCCTCTACATGAAGTCACAGGCTGCCTGGTGAGCTCAGAGAGCACAGATTCCACCCCAGGGGACTCAGCAGGCACGGGCACTTGTCCCTTGCTGTGAACCTGCGGCCCCCCAGGATCAGGCTGGGGGGACAGAGGAAGGACCCCCAGGACTCCTGGCCCCAGCAAGGGAACGAGCAGCTGCCCCCTCCAGCCCCATGGGCGATGGAGAGACCAACATCAGGCACAGGAAACAGGGCCTCTGCCCCTTCCAAGCCCAGGGGCAAGGAGCCTGGAGGTCACTGCTGTCACGTGGAAGGGGTGAACTGTGCAACACGAAGAGGGGAACAGCTAAAATCATTCCCAAGAAAGACTAAAAAGGCTCCATGTCTGGGCAGAAGGAAGGCGTAAGGCAGTAAAACGGAGCAGAAACACAGCAGGAACAACTTCTAAAAGTGGAAAGGACATGGAAAGTTGGAGCATGGAGAACGAAAGGAGATCAGGACTGACACTAGGTCCAGAACAGGAAAAAATGTTAGGATGTTATATATATAAAACCAAACAACAAACAAAGGCTGGTTCTGATGGTTTGAGGTTTTGGGGGGTTTGCTTTGGCTTGTTTTTCCCCAAAACCCAGAAGATTCAAAACATCCATCTTCAACTGGACAGGGGTTGCAGCCCCAGCACACACAGTGCTTGACCCCTATCATCCCCTTTGATTAAGGCCCCCAAGCTTGTTTTCCAGCCCTCTGAATCCTCTCCCTGTGCTCCTCAGGGGTTTCCTCACCCCTGTTTTTTACCACAATACAGGCAATTTGTTTTTCAGCAGTCACCCCACTGACACAGGGAAGACAGAGCAGATGGTCTGTGGGCAGTTGCTGCATCCACTGCCCTGGAGCCTGGCACCATTTTTATCACAGCTTCACCCCATCACAGCCCTTCCCTCGAGAAGGGGACTGCTCCCCAGGAGCTGGCAGCAAAGGTTTCAGCACATCCATCACCCCACACTCAGCTCTTCACCTTGAGCTGCAATAGGGAAATACTCAGTACACATAGCGTTACATTTTATTCCCTAAAGGCACAGTTTTAGGCAGTCAGATACTGCAGGTTCCAGCCTGAAACAGCTACAAATAGGAAACACAATGGATTTGTACAGCATGAAGTGCCTCACCAAGCCCGTTCCTTGCAGCTTGAATAGCCCTGCTTCAGCCATGGGCCGAGAGGGAAGCTCCTGTCCCATATCACTAAGCTGAGGAACCCCAGACAGGTTCAGCCCTACCAGTATCCCCCTCCCCCCCCCCCGTCAAGGGAGGTTGTTCACCTTCAGCACTTCTTCAGGCTGTTCCAACCCCTCAAAGCAGTAAGAAAATAACAAAACACCCCTAACAGTCTCATTAAAAAAACAAATTCATACACTAGCTTGACAGCAACACATACCAAGAACAGAGCACACCCATTTCTCCAAGCAGGGCAGGGGGTCACCCCAACTCCCCCTCCCCACGTCAGCAATTTCAGTGCCGAGTTTGCACTTGGACTTCATAGCAGACTCCACAGTCCAAACCAAAACATGCCCCAGGGTGGGCTGTGGGGACCTCAACCCACCCAGACCCACTGCAGAAGGCAGTTTAGTTGGATGATGACTATACAGCCACCTTGCAGCAATGCAGGCCAACACTGTTGTGCCCTCTGCACACTTCTTCCTCCCTCCTGAAAACTCCATTGGAACCATTTACCCTACACATTGAGGGGGTCCAGGTTCTTGCTTCCACTCCAGACTGACATCCCAGATATCCTTCCCACACTTCTAGCTTGCAGCTGCATCCAAGAAGTGCAGCTGACCTGGTGTCAGAGCCCAACAGCAGCAGCAACTGCAGAGCTCTGAGCAGGCAGATGAGAAAACCCTGTTTACTCTGCATGAAAATAGGAGGAAGAAGTGGTAAAATGAAGGGTGGAAATCAGCCCAAGCACTTGACAGAGGCTTGGTCTCCTGCTGACTTGCTGCAAGGCTACCTGCTTGCTGCAAGGCAGCTTGTCTCACCCACTACATAGCATGGGTGCTTTGCAAATCATAGCCACAGAGCAGCGGTTGCCCATTGCTTTGTGTGCCAGGCTCTAGGCAAGCATGGTCTATGCAATGGCTACCCTGCCCAGCTGCTCTCACTGCAGGAAACTGTCCAGTCTGGCTTGGCTGCTGCTGGAGGAAGATGAGGAGGGAGCAGCAGACACCGGCCTGGAGACCTTTTTCTTGCTCTTCAGTGCTAATGGACGAATTTCTGCCAGGTTTGTCTGGAGGTAGAACCGTCAAGGAAAGGACAAACCAATGCCCTGGAGACAAGTGATCCAATACCAGCTGCAGATGGGCCTCAACCACAGACCTGGGACCCAGCCATACCCTGGCACCCTCAGAAAGACTCCCTTGCAGGAGAGGTTGGTCTTTTCCCTCTACTCAAAGCAGAGATCAGGCATGCTCCTGTCCCATGAGTCAAAGAACACTTCCCACTTTTACGCTACCCCTCTTGGCACATAAAAGTGTTTGAGAATATCTGTCAGAGTTTCAAGAGCTACCCTGCATGTCAGAGCCAGGACACTGTGGAGGGAAAAGGCACAGCAACTGCTGCCCACAGCTTCCCAAGGAAAAGCTACTTTCCAAGGGAAAAGCAGCTTCCCCACCACAGGGTGAGCTCAGCTCAGTCTCTGCTCACCTGCTGCAGGGCTGCCCACCAGGACACACACAGCAGGACCCCATAGGAACAGAGAGGCTATGCTACGCTGTGCTCAGAGATCTCAAGGGCAGAGGCAGTCCCTGCAAGTGGTACCCATTTCTGGCTGATCCACAACTCCGAATGTGCCACATCTGATAATACTCTCAAGCAAGTTCAAGTCCTTGATGCCTTTGCTGAGCTCAGACTTGTTCAGAGTCAGTTGGAGAGAAAACTGATGGCTCCTTGAGGGTCCTAGCCCATTTTTTGTTGGCTGGTAGAGAGGACTCACCAAGATGAGCTAAGGCTAAAGAGCATGAACAGAGAAGAGGTCCTGTATCATTCCTACTACCTTGTGAGCTGCAGGAAAGGATACAGGCTGTATAAATTTTGTTCTGCCTCCCATGCCATCATAACCCATCCGCACCTAGAAGAGAAAAAGAAAGGAGTTTAGAACAGCAGCAGAGAGCCTTGGCTACCTCTCCTCACACTGGTTATGGGAAAGAAGGAGCCCTGAAGGCTGCCTCTTCTGGGGTGGGGTTCCAAGCACCTGGAAGCACTCAGTACTGATGCCAAGCCCTCACCTTCAGAAAAAGGTAGACCCAAGGATATTAGTAAAGTTTGGGTATCTTGAGCACTTTCTGCAGCAAGCTGAGTCTTACAAGCAACAGCTTAGGATTTTGTCACTGGGACTCCGTAATACAGGGAAAACACTCAAAGCTCCAAGGAGGTGGAGGAATGGGATGCAAAGGGCCATTTAGTTTGCTGCCAGGAAGGGAACGAGCATCTGTCATCCCTGGAGCTCTGCAGGACTGGGAAGTAGCCAGATCACGCTCCAAGATTTATTTTCCACACACTGTGGCAAAGTAAAAGCCTCCTTCGCTTCCCCTGCAGGGTCGCTTGAGGACAGAGGCATGCAGTGCCAGCCCTTGACATGCTCACCAACTGGACAGTCATACTTACAGTGCCCACGCTCCTGTGCGGACCCAGCAAGCTACCCGAAGATGGCTTCTTGGAGAGAACAGAGTTCCTGATGAATGCTGGCAACAGTCCTTTAAGAGCATCATCCTCCGGATCACCTGCCCAGTTCTGTCCCACAAAACAATGAGAAAAGCCCTTTAACCAGCATGAGCTGCTGAATTTAGTCCACAAATAGGGAACACTAATAATGCAGACAGCTACTCAGGGTAATGGTTACTGCTTTGGCCGAAAAACAGTAGTTTCAAACGTCCCACTGGGGCTTATGTGAAACAATGCCTGGGACACGGCACCCAGGAACCCTGGGAGAACAGCTCCCTTCACTGACCCTACAGCCCTAGACTGTATCCTGCTAAGCACATCTGAAGTGATAACCAACAAGAAGCATGTGGGTTCCCACCCTCCCTCTCCTGCCCAATTCCAGGAGGCCTGAGGTAGCATTTCTAAGAGACCAGCAAGCAGAGTCCTTTGAAGCATGTACAGTGGTTCTACAGATGGGCCGGTCTGTGGTGACAGCATCTCCTATATGGAGAAAACGGGTCCTTTATCCCATGCTTATTAACAACGGAATCAAAGAGATGGTACATAAAAATCAGGAGCAATCCTTTTACCTCCACTGTTTCCTTCAGAACTTTCTTCGCCAGATTTACCACAGGAGGCCTGCAAGAAGCCCAAGGAGCAAATCAGCAGAGATTTATTGTTTAAGAGGAGCTGGGAAGGACAGACAAGGCCAAGCAGATGACGACAGAACTTGCAGCACGACATTAGGCAGCTGGAGAGCTATCTGATCTCACACAGCAACTTCCACAGAAGTGAGACTTTGATCTCCTTCAGAAGCAGAAAGAGGAGGGAAAACTCACGGCTTTTTATCCAGCTTCTGCCTTTTTGCAGGGCTGCAGAGAGAACTGCAGGGCTGATGCTCAGGGGTGTCGACGTCAAAAGAAGCATCTAGATTGATCTCATTGCTGTGGGCTGGGCAGTGGAGCTTTGGGTGCCGCAGTTCCACAGGAGCAGGGCTGCAAGGCCACACAAAGCATCAGTCAGAGGCTACCACTGCCACCGGCAGATAAGAAGAGACAGAACTGCACAATTGAGCTGAGGCAGCAGTAGGACTGGGATCACAGCCCCCCTCTGCTTACCAGCAATAGAGAAGACAATCAAAATCCCTGAGCTTGTAGCCAGTGTCCCAGACTACTGCTCCCCCTCAAATGGTCTGTGCTGTAACAGCAGCACCCCCAGAGCCCAAGGTGTACCCTGGCACACTGCTGCTTTGTGTATGCAACACAGACTGCTGTCTTGGGGCAATAGCACAGGCTCTTCACAAGAAACGGCTTGATAAATATTCAAGAGATGCCATTTTCTAGACTGGGTTCCTCTGCTGACCAAGGTCTTCAGTCCCTGTATACCAGCACATGCTCGCTGAAAGGCCAACTCTGAGGCAACCAGAAGAGCAGCTTTAGGGATATTTCCCTGTTGGGACATAGTGGTAAAGAGCTTGTCAAAACCTAGCCCAATCTGACCCAAACCTTCTGAAATACACACCTTTTCCCAGGTAAACCAAACACCACCTTGTCAGTAACAAGGAAAAAAACCCATCAACTAGGATGCAAGGAGCAAAATGCTTGTGGTGCTGGGATGCCTGCCAGTGTTCAAGGCAGGGCTGGACATAGCCTTGGGTGGCATGGTTTAGTGGGAGGTATTCCTGCCCATAGCAGGGGGGTTGGAACTAGATGATCTTAAGGTCCTTTCCAACCCTAACTATTCTATGATTCTACAACCTCTGCTCCCACAGCTAGTTAAACTCTCAACGCTTACTTTGGACCTGACGTCTCAATCCGTTGCCTGTATGTAGGGATGCACTTCACTAACCTTTCAAAGACTAGTCGACTGAGTGTCTCTCTGGTTGGGGATGGCACCTTCAGAGTATCCTGCAGGATGTCTATCTTCTTCTTCAAGCTCTGGAGGGAAAAAGGAAAGCAGAGTGAGAAAATGAATTATTTAGTAGCAGATACATCGCCCCTTCCCATAAATCAGCATCAAGTGGAACCCAGAGGTGGGCAAATAAGAGAGAGGCAAGGTGTGCTAGGTAGCAGTCATCAAGCAAAACCCAGCATAACTCCTGGCTTTGCAGCTGCAGGCCATGGCCAGCTGCCAGTTACTGCAGACCAAGGAATAACATTCTCACCATGATCTCCTTGTCTGCATTCTTCAGATCCTTCTGGGTGCTTTTTAACTCCTCCTGTGTCTTCTCCAACTCCAAAACTGTTTTCTGCAGCTGCAGAATAAACCCCCCCAGACAGCAGAGCACTGGTTACACTCAGATAAGGGAGACCACAGATCCCTATGAGCGCAGCATGCTTTGCAGCACATCCTACTTTCCCCTGTTGAAGGGCTCTTTTCCTGTGCTGGTCTGACCAATCTCTCCTGTATCAGAGCAACCGAATGCCTTCGCATTTCCTCATGCTGCCTGCAGAGGGATCTCCAGGGCTGCTCACCCACCACAAACCTTCCTGTAACATTTCCCGAGCATTTATGCCTCATGGTCACAGCTTTTTCCCTGCTCTAACACTTGGTGGCTGCATCCTGAACTCCTGCAGGACTGTGGACACACCAAAGCACAGGAATTACAAACCACAGGATGGAGGACGGTTGTGTATCAGCAACAGTGGCACATGGACAAGCCTGATTCAACAGGGAAACATGCCAGGAGCAGGGACTGGGAAGTAGACTGCCACCACATCAGAGACTTTGTGGGTTCAGGAGTCTGGGCCAGCCCACAAGTGTGGATACAGTCAGCTCTCAGTCAGCAAAGCCAAGCCCTGAGCGCACTGACTCGCATCCTCCTGACCCAAGCTGATGACTGCAGCTCGGTGCCAACTCCACCAGAAGCAGCTTGATTCCAGCAACAGCACCTCATGTAGGTGGTTACCTCACTTGGGGAGCAGCATAGCAATTCAAGAACTTCCTTCTCCTTATTTCAGGGGACAACAGCTATGGCTGAGTAACAAAAACCAGGCCAAATCCACCCACAGTCTCTCACTTTGTGGGCTTGCACATGGGGATGCCCCAGGGAACATAGAGCAAAGCTACACACACACACACTTTTCATGGGGATTTGCTACCAAAACTGACAAAAGCAATACCCAACATGAGCTAACAGAGCCCAGCCAGACCTGGAGCAGGGGGAGCACAGCAACGGGCACACCAGCAGCTCCAAGCTCTGCACGAAGCCAGTGCCAGCTTAGGCAGGCTCTGTGCAGAGCCACCTCCATTCCCTCACTTTGGGAACCTCACCTGCCTGGGCACAAAATCATGCAGAAGCCATGGCCTGGTTCAGTTGGTTGAAGGCACAAGGTTGAGTGACTGTCATTGTGTCAAGCCAGTACTCAATTGAGTTGAGTAAGTTGAACCCTGCTCAACTGGTGCTGCCTCCAAACCCCTTCCCATCTTTCCTGTGGGTCCAGTTCTGCAGCAGGAGGGGCTGGCAGCCGAGTGTTCGGCAGCATGGCAGGATGAAGTGCTGCTTCCAGAACCCAGTGGGAGCAGCGGAGCACCTGCAGGCTGCTGCCTTCCAGCCCAGGCTCCCTGCCAAACTCTGGCTGGCTCTGCACACACTGCCCTCCCAGTCTTCCTGAGACTGAGAAGTGAGCAGCCCAGGAGCTCCTCACTCACCACAGCATCACACACTGCTCCAGAAACCCCAGCCTGACACCTCCACACCACCAGTACCACTCAAGTAGTGCTCAGTATGGGAGGGGTCACTGCAGAGGGCTTGGGCCACAGTTACTGACAAGCATCTACTAACCCCAATGTCACCCTCAGGACTCACACTTTCCCGTTACCTTGCTATTGACAGCAAATAGCTCCTTCTTCAGTTTCTCTGTCATCTCATTAGACGTCTTCCAAGACTCCTTCAAGTTTTCATATTCCCTGTAAAGATATCAGAAGAGGCATTCTGTTTCTGAGCTAGAATTTCTCAGAGACAAGCCAAGACCCTTAATTTGAAGCTCGGCAACTGCAGAGCCACCAGAGAAAACCCAGGGGACACAAAGGCCTTTAGGGAACAGAATCAAGTGTACCAAGATTGACCAACAGTAAGTCAACCATTCTAATACACCATGGGGAAGACAAAAGCTGTATGGAATACCATACCTGAGAAGAAGGTCTGAATAGATTTCACCAGCAAAATGGAAGCCAGTTCCAGAGACATTTCTGTTGCCAGTGGAAAAGACAGACAACAGAACAGCCTCCATACTGGCAGTAAAGAGGGGACTTTGCTTTAAATGACTTTTCAGAGACTTCACACTCTTGGCCATGCACATTCATTCCCAATTACACCACAGGGACACTTGCCTCATTACAGCTTTGTACCAAAGCTGCAATTATTCAGCTGCCATCAGAACGGACCCAAAAAAAGCTGTGGTTTTGCCCAGCAGGACCAGATGGATTTCCAGGTAGGGGAGGGCAGTACTGCAGATCCTCCTTTCTGGAGAGCAATCGAGGCACAGCTGCACAGTACAGTGCAGCAGAGGGTATAACCCAGCACACCCCTCATGCACTCATCTCCCACAAGGCAGGAGAGGGAAACGGAAGGAATAATAATAATCACCTTATAGGTGCACTGACAACTCTGGAGACAGTTCCCATGGTGACACACATGTCACTACAGTGACAACGGGAACAGTTCACTGTGACAGGCTCCAATCTAGGTCCCCACGATCTGTCAGTCAAAACCCAATGGAGGCCCAAGCAGGCAGCAAGAGCCCTACATTGCCCATGTACCTGCTGGTACTTGGCAGAGGGCTCTCCCATAGCACACCCAGGACAGCATGAGCCAAGTGCCAAGCCCACAGCACCTACTTTTTCAGCGAGACACAGTAGATGGCAAGCTGCTCCACCGCTGTGTGCCCGACTCCCATCTCTCTGATCATCTCCTCCACTTCAGGGCGCTGGCTCTGAAGCAACAGCTCGATGCTGCACAAAAGAGATAAAGTCCCCTCAGCTCATGAGTCACAAACAGCTGGGAGAGAGACAGAAGCTCTGCTTCCCTCCAAGGGGCTGGTGCAGCCTCAGCTCCTGCTGCAGGCACTCTGGATGTTGTACGGAAAGACGCAAATGCCCAATCACAAGCAGGGCTTTTTGCTAGGGACAGAGAGCCGTGTGTGGATAGACTAGAGAAGGGGCAGCCGCACATGCACATAATGCACACGGAGCTGATGTCCCTGAGGCTGACTGCATTCCTGGGCTGGGATTCTGTCCCTCCCAAAACCGTCTGGAAACACAGCAGGGGCAAAAAGCACAGACAGGCCTGCTACAATGCACCAGTCTCCAACCTCATAGGGTGAGATGAGACAGCACGTGGAGATCGCAGCAGGCACAGCAAGACCCTCCCCTCCCTCCTGGAGAAGGGGAGAGGCATGAAGCCCACCAGCAAGGCCCAGAGCTGGGATCTCACCGCTCCATGCTCTTCAGCTTGTTTCGCAGGCGGCGGGCCTCCTCTTTTGAACTTCTGTTATCCTCCTGCTGCTGCTCCAGAAATTTCATCTGCTTCTGCAGAGAAGCAAGTGCACGCAGACTGTTAGGAAGGCTCCAGGGATTGTTAGAGAAACATCCTGGCTTATGCGCACTGCGGGCAGCTGGGAGCATACACTGGCTCTTAATGCTATCACCACCTCAGCAGCCTAGGATTATGGAGAGTTTAGCTCCCTTCCTGCTGCACCCCCAGCTCTGCTCCTTGCAAGTGCTGCAGGGTTTCAGTGCTCATCATAAGATGAATCTGGTGCTGAAACCACACCATAGCTTCTGCTCAGCTGGAAGCATCTGTGGGGCTACGCGGTCCCCTGTACGCAGGGACAATTTGCTTGTCAAAAGCAAACCCACAGCAAGCAAACCTTGCTATTGCTTTCTCCTCCATGCACAGCTGATCTCTTTATTTTCCCTCCCAGCTCTCCTTCTTTATGCTCACAACATAAATAGGAATTGCTGAGTGCATCTCTTCTGGGAGACTTCAGCCAAACCGGACACCCACCCAGGGAACTTCTCTCACCTGCCTGGAGAGGCTGTAAGCCCACTGCAGGCATCACCTTGCCAGGCTCTCCAGTAGCAGGCAGCAGTAACAGAAACCTCAGCTGAGCTAGAAAAGCATAGATCTGCAGTATGGACAGGGGGAAGCTGGCCAGGATTAGCATCATTTGAATGCATCTGTGTTGTCTAGGTCTCTGTGTGCCTGGGCACTTTGCACAGTGCTTGCAAAGGGCTCTGGGCTTGGTTTCAGCACAGTGCTGACTCCAGGGAGAGGCCTGGCAGAAGACCATCGCTCGTAAAGCTCCGTTCCACACAGAACTTAAAGGATTTTATCTGCTTCCTGCCACAGAAACCAAACAGCTGTGAAACTGCTGGGACTTTGCAGAGGGACAGTGTTGCAGGCTCCCATGTTACTCTTGCTAAGGCAGAGCCCATCTTCAGCTCTCCTTAACCAGAGCTCTCTACACTTCAGGTCCTCAAAGCAGTGTTTTGTGCCAGGTTGGAGCAGTCCTCAGCCCCAAACATGCCTGAAGGGGCAGCAAACTCTGACATACAGGTTCAGCAGCATCAGACAGTACAAGCAGAAGACAAGGAATGGCTTGCAGCCTGTGGGCTTGACCTGCGCCATGGCTAGTTAAATCTATATTTTCACTGCAGAAGTTTAGTGCTTTAATCTTTAATGATGCAGTATAAGACAGTGCTTGGCATTCAACTAGAAACCCTGTACACCACAGAAAAAGATACCTCCAGGCCCCTAATCCTTCCATCCTGCTCAGCTTCCCTTGAAAGACTTAAGCATACACAGAGGGTTCTGCAATAGGCAAGATAACCACAGAACATCCTCTGAGGTGCCAAGGCAGGAAAGCTAAGCACAGAGTTGTTGAGTTGAGCAGCAAACACCAGCTTCCACTGTCACAGTTGTTTCTGCAGGAGTAGGAAGCATCAGGCATATCCTGCCACTGCTACACCCAGGATCCCATGAGCATCTGTGGCACGGCCCTTCACAGAGGCTGCCTTTACACCCATGCAGACTCAATATAACCCCATGGTCAGGCAAAAGCTGTGCTGTCTCACAGCAAGACCTGTCTGGCATCAATTCCTTCCTGTATCTGTCCTTCTGCCCTGTGACAGCCTCACACTGGTAGTGTCAGGCAGACCTCCAGGGCTGGTTCCTCCCACAGGAGCCCAGCTGCAGGTGACATAAGCAAGACAACCCAGCAACAACAACTATGAGGTCTTCCTGGACTACTTGGCATGGCAGGTGAAGGAACATGATACAGTTCAGGCTTTTGGGCAAAGATCCAAGCAGCAGAGATCTTCATGCCTTTCAGCCTGCAGCTCACAACTCCACATGCCTGAAACCCATCTTCCTGTGACTTGTCATGCCCTCTTCATCCCAGACAGGCAAAGCTGTTCTCCACACTACAAGACACCTCAACAAAGCAGCTCCTGCACTTCTACTTGCTGTTTACGCACAGTACATGACTACACACTGAGTCACTGCACGCTGAAACACAACAAGAATATTTGATACCTGGACTTCACACATTACTAGCCTAACTACACAGAAGCCCTGGCAACAGAATACAGACAGGAGAGTTAGCTGGATCAAATCCCACTCAGCTGAAGCTTGCAACTCCCCCTCCGTATATTTCAGATTGACTTCTCCTCCAATCAAACCAAGAAACTAATTTTCCTTGAATCCCACCTGGCCTAAACCCATTTCAGAAGAACATTCCACCACAGGGAGTCAGTGTTTCAGCAATGGGGCACTGGGGCCAGTTCCCACTCTCGGTTCATGCTGCTACCATTATGATCAGCACTGCCACCTCATTAGCAAGGCTCAGCCAGCATCCCTCAGGCTGGACTTCTCTCTCCCCACCGTGGCCACCAGCATGCAGCCACTTGTACACAGACCACAGGCTTGGCTTTCACACCTCTGAATCACCCCCAGGTGGAGCACACACAGGACCTCAAGACCAGCAACACCACTCACTTCGGATTAATAAAGCCAAAATGAAAACCCAGCTCCGCTGCCCTCTGGTCATTCTGAGATCAAGAGACAGGCATTTCAAGGCACCAGATCCAAAATCCCACCAGCACAATCCCTTTATTAGCAGGGCCTGCAGAGACCTTCAACAAAATTAATGCCGACTATGTGCTAGTTAGAGCTGAAGTTCTGCTGGGGAAAGGTACCTTGAGAGAGGAGCACAGCATCTCTGTCTCTCCCAGCACCTTCTGGAGCGACTCTATTGTGGCATTGCGCACATCCAGGGTGTCCCTCAGCCCATCGACAACTGCCTGGCATTCCCGCTTTTCTTTCTCTGGAAAAGAAAAAAGGAGAAGGTCATGGCCTGGAAACCCAGACCTCAGCTGCCCCACAGCAGGAGCACAACAAAGACACTGCTTGCGGTCTCAGGCTCCAGGCTGCTGGGAGGAGGGTGTTCCTGTAGAGACACATTTCCCCAAGTGCTGTCTGCACCAGGGTCTATACTGAGCACTTGCTTCTCCCACTGCCAGCAGGCTTCAAGATTTTCTTTACTAAAGATAAAAAATTCCCTTTAATAGCTTACAGTGCCAGCCTTGCTAGCATTAAGCTGCTGCATCTTAACTCTTGCAGACTCTCTAAGCCAGGCTTGCACAAGGAAAGCCTTTCTCTCTAGTTACACTGAGCTGTCACGGAGGTGGAGAGCACAGCCCCGAGCCCATCCTCTCCACGTGTAGTCTTCTGTATTAGGAAGCCCTTTCTTGGGCTGTCATGCAGCTGCATGCAGCGATCCACCACACTGCTGCACCTATGTCAAAGGGGAAGACGCAGTAAAGCAGAGCTCTGCCAGGCACTGAGGACTTCACAGGACCTGCCACAGCTCAAGCAGATTTCCCAGAGTGACCACTTTTTTGCAAGGCACAACCTTTGAGTTCTGCTGTCCCTCCCCATGCAGACAATCCAGGCGCAAAGCACATGCCTTTGACCACAGGAGAGAAGGTAGCATAAAACACCACCAGAATTCAATTTGTTTTCTTGAGGCAAGCAAAGAGCATCCCAAAAAGCAATAATCACCACCAAAAGCTGACAGACCTAAAGAGGGAGCAGCCAGCATCGCTGGAAAGCTTGGAGCAGTTGGGCAGAGGGGGAAAGCAGGAACCTCTCTATCCCTGCTGAGAGCAGGGTAAAGTCTTCACTTCAGTATCTTTTGCCTTTGCTCAAACTGCCCATGGCTGCAGCCTAGCAGTAATGAGGAGCCAATGAGTGCCTTTCCAAAAAGGCTTTCTCTCCTTGCAAGCAATCCAGTTTTAGATTGTGCCACCACATCCCATGGAAGCATGACCTGCAGAGCAAGCTTCATTGTTTGATCCAACAGTAAATGAAACACATGGAACTAGGGAAGAAGAGAGGAACCCATCCCAGCAGAAGTGCAGAGCTGCCATGGGAAACATCTGTTACTTAGCAAAACCTTTCCTCTCCATTGATGTGAATAACCCTTCCTCAACAGAGGCAGCACAGCCTGGAGACACCCCCTTTGTTTGCAGGGACTCCACATCCACCAAAAGAGCTTGGGCTTCCCCCTCCTCCGTTCCCAGCTGCCCAGAGGCAGATGGCAGGAATTGAACCTCCCCGTGCTGCAGGAATTAGTTTCCAGCTCATTCAGAGTGCCTCCCACAGCGCCTGCTGGGTCTGCTCAGAGCTCAGCACCTCCAGAGCCATTTGCAAGCTGATGAGTGACTGGCAATTACACAAGCTCCTCTACAGCACACAGCACAGAGCACATCTTTAAAGTGAAGAATTTATACACAAGAACCACCAGAGAGCAGAGTGCCCGCAGCAAATGAAGCGGGAGGCGAGAAGGAGCTTCTCATTTCCAATATGAAAAGAGAATGGGACTGGGAACGTCAAATCCAACCTCTACTTACCAGAAGCCGAGAAGATGAGCAGGCCTTCGAGCAGCTTTTCTTGGATAACATCCTAGCAAGAATCCCAGACACCTTCCCCAGAAGATCTGGCTCTCTACCAAGTCACTAAACTCAACTAAGCTGGCAAGAGAACAGGCCTCAGAATAGAGACTTGCAGACCATCCAATTCTGCTCTTGGGCTAAGAACCGAATCCTCAATCTACTGGCTATTCATGTCTGTCTCATGCATGCAGGGAAGGCAGAGGAAAGACGACTCCTGTGGCGTGGGTGAGCCCCCAGCATTCTTTAAAGAGCTTTTGTTTCCCCCCTTCTGCTAGTGTGTCTTTGGATTTCTGTCACTCAGAGTGACATTTTCCTTTTGCTGCTTATGACTCATGTTCTGATGACAAGCTGCCTACAGACGATGCTTAAAACCCATCGACAAGTCTCCAGGGCTTTTGCTTTTCCTGCCTCCCTCAAACATCCTCTAAAATTAAAGATGGGGAAATGGAAGCGCACACACTGAACTCCGTCTGCTCTTCACGCAACACATGTGGCACTGCAACAGCCAAAAACATCCAAAGCCTTCCCACTGCTGCTTTTGGGCAGTCAGATCTGGTGGAGGGAACAAGGCTTTGCCATGTGCAGCTGTGAGTTTCCCAGTGAGCAAACCAAGGGGCTTGCTTTCAGCAAGCTTGCTCTAGATATAGCTGTGCTGCAGTTCAGTAGCTTGTAGTTAGGAAGAGGAGCAAGAAAACTGCATATATGTCTCCAAGCTTGCAGAACACTCCCCAATTACAGCAGAGCTGGGCCAGGCTTTGGCCTCTGGCTCTGCCAGGCAAGCTTTGTCCAGCTTTAGGTGGTCTCAACCTTTAGAAAAAGCAGCCTACACCATACCCTCAGCTTCAGAGCGGTGTAGGCTCTGCTTAGGGGTTCCTCAGGCCTGGGCAAGCCACCGGGCACAGGCAAAGCCCAGCACCCGCTGATCATGGGCTGCTGCCCCCCATAGGTGGCTGGCACTCACCTTTCACAGAGAGCTCAGCCTTCACCTTGTCCAATTCATTCTGAAACACAACACAGAAAACCCAATTAGGAAAGAGGAGCTTTCACCAGATCCTAAAGGGACCTGAGAGGTTTCTCAGGAGGACATTTGCACCATGCAGGTGCTAAGAAGGGAACGCAGTAGCAGCAAGCACCAAGTTACAGGCAAGTACTATCACAGGGTATGCAAAGAGCACCTCCAACTGGCATCCTTCAAGAGGAGAAGAGAAGATGGCAGTTTCCTCTTAGCCTTGTCAACCTTATATTTCTCACACTGTCAGTCATCTTGTTTTAGCTGAATAATTTTGGAAGGCTCTCAGGGAAACACAGGAAATCAGACAGGAGCAATTTTTATAATGTTTTACCTAAACAAGGCAATAAGGCAGGGATGTTGCCAGACTAACTTGATTAAGAGTTGCTTTGAACTGAAGCGAACTTGAATCAGGTACTGATAGGAGACAGCAGGGTATGTCCAAACACCTGAGAAGGTCACCCAGCACACAATCCAAAGGCACCAGTCAGCATTCTGACTGATAATGAAGTCACTGCCATTCAGGATGCTGATATGAGCTAACAGCTTAGTTGAACAGCCACAAATAGATCACCCATAAACCAATCCATACCATAGCAATCTGAGAGTGCATAATGTCTCCTGGGTGCCACAAAGCTCTGAGGAGCATCAAATACTTCCAACGCCTTCATTAAGGATCAAAAAGAGACAGCAAATGCCCCATAGCTTAAATTATAGAGACAGCATTTATGAACACTGGCAAACAGTCAAATAAAATGTAGAGAGGTTATAAAGAGAGGCTACCTATACATAATATTAAAAAAAGAGGAAAAACAGACAGAGTGAGAGAGACACAAATACATACAGGAAAGAGACGACAGAAGATGACTTAAAAAGCTGTGTTAGAGAACTGCAGAGGAAAGCACATAACAAGTCAGGCAGGAACTGCAGTGGAATAAAACCACAATAAAATGCCAACACAGTACCGAAGCAGAGCACACAAATCTGTGCAACCCGGAACATTACATGCAAATCTGAGCTGAGAATAGCACTGACAGTGACCACGGATCTGATGGGACCAGAGTGAAGCTCTGCTATCGACAGTAAAGGCAAGAAAGAGAATATGGGATACAAAGCTTGGCAAGCAGGAGGGACTAAATGCAAAACCTAGCAGAGCCGACTTGGATGTGACCCTGGGGGGGGACAACATCTGGAGGGCTGACATGGAATTAGCTCTGCTGCAGAAGCTATTCTGGAGAAGCTTCCTCAGAGTCCTATTCAGTAACGATTAGTGAGCTCACAAGATGGGCTAATTAGCATGATAGCAAAGAAATCCCAGGCTACTGCAGGCAGCTATGTAACATTACCTCATTCATCAACTTAATCCAAAATCCCTCATCCTCATCCTCCGCCACAGCTCCTAAAGGCTGCTCCCAATTTTCACTCCTCTGATAGAAGCTCTCCTCTCTCTGCCAGCCTGAGTTACAAGGCCACATTTTCCCAAGATCAAATTAATATATCCTCATCACAGACAGCTGTCTTCCCAGGTTTCTACCCTCCCCAGCAGGTTTACAGGCAGGAATTCTCCTCCTGTTCACCTAGCTGAACAAGCCAAAGTCTCCTAGTCTGCTTTGGAAGAAGGGCTCTCTGCTCCCCAGATCACAAGCAACTGGAAGTATTGGGTTCCAGATGGTCTCACCATAGCGCTACACCCAAAACCTCACACTTTTCCCACTCTGGAAACAGCCACATGGAGACTGTTCTAATCACCAAGGACCATCTATAAAGCAAAGGATAAACCCAGGCTCAGCACCCAAAAACACTTGGGCGTGTCGCAGCATTCAGCCTGTGGTCTGCAGCTACTCCAGGGAACCAAGTTCCCTCCAGTGTTTTAGTTGAAGCTAACACTGGCACCACTCCTTCAGAGCCCCAAGACAACAAGAGGGCCACAGCTAACATTCTGCTTCCTAACACACTGAAGCACATTGCCTTGCCCCAACCCAACCTTTCCATGGCAGGAGGCCAAATGCTCATTTCAGGACATCTGCAGGCTGCAGAGATACAGCTCCAGTTGGTTTCAGAGCAAAGCACCACTCTACGCCCAGGCTCTTGCAGGGACAGGCAGTGGCTGGCAACAAACCCTGGGTTTGGAGGCTTTTCCAGGTGAAATCACTTCTGGCTGAAGATGTCACCAATTCTCAGCCTCTAAAGAGCTGGGGGATGGCCCACCATGTGTGTGCTTTGCAGAACTGCTGCCCTGTCCAGTATCAGATACCCCATCACAGACAGAACTCCAGCCTAGAGGGACATTAAATCTAATCCCACCCCTGATAGTCACCCGTGTTCTTAAGGTGCTCCATATCCTCCAGAAACAAGGCAGCACACATGAAACGTGTAACAAACCAGCACCAGCCCAGCATCAAGCTGAATCAGTGCATGAGGCAATAAACACCCGTATAAACTAACTACGCTAATCTACACCAAAAATATTTGGTTCTTTGCCTTTAGAGTGACCTCAGCACTCTCATAAGGAAAGCTGCACACTTGGGGACAGATGCTGCTCTGACAGCCGCACAGCAAACTGTGTAGGAGCATGATGAGTTACCATCAAGCTTGTTGTGCAGGGGTGGCTGCACAATCCTGCCTTTGAGCACGGGAGCAGTTCTTCAGCACAGCCTGCCTGGAGGAACCCATCTTAGATCCTGGGGTGGGGGTGAGAGGGAAAAGAAAGCTTTTCTAGGGCAATTTTCTCCAGTCAACCCATTTCTGAGTCACTCATGTATTTACACTCGTGAGAGCAGATCGGAATATGTACTAAAGACAATGTTTATCTGCTTCAAGCCATTGCTTTGCTTCTAGGGAACACAGCTTTAAGTGCCCAGAGATGCATCTTCATTTCCTCAGCACACACACTTCAGCCTTCAGTTCCTCTATTAGCGATCTTGGAGAACGACAGTGCTGCTGACATTATAGTCTGTCTGGCTCTATTTTAAAAACATACGATATACATATAGCATTGTCATGGCAACTGCTAATTATGGTAATTGCTGCACATGCTGATTCTAAACATGAGAGGGTACAAGCATCCCATTATACCAAGGTCAACCAGTTATGTTTTTGGAACAGACAACTCCAAGACATAAGGAGCCATGCTTCATCCACACTAAGCAAAGGAGGAGCACATGGACCAGTGGAACAGCCACTCTGCATTCCTCCCTCCTCACCCCCAGCTCTCTACACCTAAAAGTGGAGCTTTGAGAACATCACCCAGCTCCAGCCAGGATCCTCCCCAGGGACCAGCCTCAGCATCATCGCCACTGCTGGTACAGCTTCAGGTGCTCTATTTCTAATCTCTCTTAGGGAACTATGACTCTCACCACCCTGTCCCACTTCCTTACAGCCTGTGCAAACAAACCCACCTGCACACAAGTGAGGAGGGGGCACTTCCTCTAATGAAGGAGTAAGCAGAGCTCACACACAACCAAGCCACAGACACTAGCAGCAATTAACTCCATTTGGGATTTTCTTTCTCCTGCCTTTTCAAAGAGCTCTGTCGCATCATCCCCAAGGCTTTGATACACCAAGGGAGAAGCAGTAGTTGGATGTTTGTTTGATGCTGCTTTGGGAGCTTTTCAGGTAAGGTGAGAACCAGAAGAAAGAGCAATGAAGTAGAAGAGGCTTCACAAGTCCTGGTCAGGGGGAACTCTTAAATCACTGCATGGAGACTTCCTTACAACAGAGCTGAGACTGGGTGAGCACCAAGAGGGAGAACAGAGACAGGCAGAAGACACTGATGTGCTTCAGGTCTCAAATGTGAGCACAGCAGTGCAAGCACCAGCTCAGGAAGCAGCTGCTGGCAGAGGATGGGCAGCCCAGACCATGCTCCCAAGGTACTAAAGCACCACATAACAGATCCACATAGCCAAATTACCTGCAAGGTCTCTGCATCCGGCGCTGCCTGCTCCTCCAAGGCAACATCAAAAAACAGCTTATGGATGATGTGTTTTCTGCCGACCTAAACACAGGAGACAGAAGAGGTTGATGGGCACAGATACAGAAGCACAACGGATATGGAAGTCAGATGGAGAAAGAAAAGGTACCATCTTGTCACAAGGCCATGAAAGACAAGTCAGATCACACGCTCAACACTGTTAGCGACGATGCTCTGCTTTGGCTCGTCAGCACAGCAGCAGACCCCCCACTCAGTTTTGTGAGCGCAACTCCAGCCAAGCTCCTGAGCTGCAGCAGAAAGATTCAGGCATTTCTGAATCAAGCGCAGTCTGTTCTCTGGCAGCTAAGGCCCAAGCAGCTGACGCTGAGCTAACATGATGCCAAATCCTAAGACAGAAGTACGTGATGCTTTCTGCAGGCAGAAGGTGCTGTAATTGAATTTGATAGCTCTCCACACCTCCCCCATGCAGTTACAGCTTTGTGTTTTAAGTATTATATACAGTCATGACACCAGCTAATTGCATGGTTACTGCTACATAAGATGTTATTTCGCGATAACTCCATGGTAACCCAGAGATGTAAGAGGCAGTGAAGAACAGAGGGAATCAACAAGTCAGGGAAGAAACAAGGGCCAAGACCTTGAGAGGAAGAAAGAAGCATGAACACAGAACAATCCTGAGCTGCAGCTGGCTGAAACCCCACATCTGAGTGTGCGGCACCATCTCCTGCCACCGCTACACACCAAGACCTACCGGCAGCATCAAGGCTGGTGATATAAAGGACTTCAAAGAAATTTAGGCCCCAATTAAGTCACTGGATCCTCAATCCTTGGCTTCCCATCTCAGAAGCAGAGCACATCCTTCCTTCAAATCCCTCCTTCCCTCTCCAGCTTTTACTTCGCCCAACAAAGAGCAAAGTGCTGCAAAGCACCTCAGTTACAAGGATCAAATGCAGCAGAATGGGCTGCTTACCGGATGGCAAGCGGAAGGGTACTCCAGAGACACAAGTCAGATTAACCTGGCCTGATTAACCTCTTCCAGCTCTTTCCATCATTATGCCAACACTTAGCCTAAAAGCCATGAGAACCCAGAGACCCTTTCTGGAGAAGCTACAACACAAACAGCACCAAAGCACTCTCGGACCACCCCTCTGATTGGAATGGTTGCTGAAGGGAGATCACCCCCTAACCCTTTGAGGAGAGCCTGAAGTGGCAGAAAACTCTGTTTCATACCCTAAGCCTCTTCATCATATCGCCCTAGGCCACAGCTCCTTGAGGCCATCCGCAGAATGCTGTGCCATAGAGAGGTATACCCGGGTGATGGTTTTACCTGGATTCTGCACTGCGGGCAGGTCCGGCTGGGTGCTGTGTCAAACCACTGGATGAGACTGAGAAAGGAGAAGAAAATGCCTGGTAAATCCTTAAACACCAGGAGCACTGCTCCCAGAGCCCCCCCTCCCCGCCCCAGGTCACCAGAAGACAGCAGGATACACCTCCTTGTTACAGCTAGAAACAGAAATGCATTTAGTCCAGAGGTGCAGCTATCAGGAACACTGTGTTTCAGCACAGGCACCCTTCCTTCACCTCCAAGACAATTCACAGCTGGATTTAGTGCGTTGAGCTTATCTTTACCAGGGCAGAGTCTCCACGGAGCTCAGATCTCCCTGGGAAAGAGCCTTTGGATACAGGTAGCTTTGCAGGAGCAAATGGATAACTACGAAGAACAGCACAGGAGCTGCTGTATCAGGATACGACAGCTGAGATCCCCAGCACGGTCAGCTCTCAAGGGTGCTGCTGACACCAAACACACATCTATGCAGTGAGGGAGCCTGGGCCGCTGTGCTCTGCAATGATGAGCACAAACCTGCCAGGCTCCCCGGGAGAGCAGTGAGCACGTTCTGCAACCATCACGTCACGCTCAGAAGGGTTTATTTTTGGCACACGGTAGCAACCTGGAGCTGTCAGGTTGCCTTTGGAAGCTCTTCCTCACCCGCTGGCTGCTCGAGCAGCGCAAGCCCGAGCTGTGGCACCGGTCAAGAGACGGCTGCCCCCAGAAAGCAAACACCCGCTCCCTCCCGCACACAGCGTTTGTTTCTGCCCTAAACCCGCTTCTGCCGACACCAGCACTTCCACAACTGCAGAAGGACCACGGCAGCGCCCGGGAAGCGCCGCTCCCTCCGCACAAACACCCTGCGCGGAGCAACACGTCAGCTCCGCAGTGGGGAGCCGCGGGCTGACGGCACCGCCGGGTCGCGGCCGCAGCTCCGGGAGCCGCAGCGAAGCGAAGCCACCAGCACTACATCTACCGCACAGCAGAGTGACAGCAAACGGAGCGAGAACGGGAGCCGCCGGTACCGGTACCGCGGCGGGACCATACACGCACCCCACATCCCCCTCGAAGGTCCCCGGCGGGGGGGCGCTCACCAGACGTAGTGGAACGTGTGGCCGCAGGGCACGGCCGCCACGTCGCGCTCGTTGTCGAAGAAGTCGGAGCAGATGGTGCAGTGCGCGCGGATGGGCATGGCGGGGCAGGGCGGGCGGCCCCGGCGGGACACGGGCCCGCAGCCAGAGCAGCCGCGCGGAACCCCGCCGTTCAAATACGGCCGCGCACCCGCCACTTCCGGCCCGGGGCGGATGTGACCTCACGGCGGGAGAGCCTCTGGTGGGGGCGGAGCCTCGGGTGGGGGCGTGTCCTGCGGGCCGCGCCCTCGGGTCTGCGCGGCCCCGGACGGTGGAGCCTGAAGGGGCGGTCGGGGGCGGTCCCCCCGCGGGCGGTGCTCGTCCCGTCCCGTCCCGTCCCGTCCCGGTGCCGGCACCCCGCGCCCCACAGAGAGACGGTGCAGGCGGCGCTGGTGCTGTCTCAGTTTGTCCTCAGCGGGGTCTTTATTTGCCAGATACAGCCTGGGAGGGGGGAGAAGGAGGGGCGCGGCGGCAGCCGCAGGCAGAGCCGGCCCTGCAGGCATGCAGCTGCGAGGGGGGGAAGCGGCGGCCGGGAGGGGGGAGCCGTGGGGGGAACATTTGGAATCCTCCAGGCGCGACGCGGAAGGGGGGGAATGGCTCCCGGTGCTCCCTCGCCCCTGCAACGCGCCCCCCGGGTTGGAGCGGGGGTACCGGATGCTCTGCCCGCCGGGCCCCCCCCGCGGCCCCGCACATGCATGTGTGTTTGGGGGGCTCCGCGCGAAGCTCCCCACCCCAGCCCTGCGGGGCGTGCGGCCGGGGGGGGCTGCCCCGTATCTCTGCTGGACATCCCCGGGGCGGGATGAGGGGGTCGAGACACGGCGGCGGGGGACAGACTGAGAGAGCGGGACGGGGCGGGGACGGACAGACCGACCGGCAAAGCCGCCGGGGGGCGGGTCGGACGGGCTCCATGCAAGGCTCTGCCCCGCGGCCGGCTCTCCGTCGGGGCACGTAGAAAAGGGGGCGCAGGCGGGGGCGCGGGGGCCATGCCGGGGCTATGTACAAAGGGGGACGCTGGGGCCGCCGTCGCTCAGCCGGTTTGCTCGCTGGGGGGCTCGGCGGCGGCGGTAGCCCCTTCCCCGTTACACGTGGTGGGCTCGGCGGGCGGTGTGCCGGGGGCCGGGGGCTGCGCGGCGGCGGGCGGCGGGTTGGGAGCAGCGGAGCCCGCATTGTCCTTGGCAGCGGCGGCGGCGCGGGCAAGGAGCGAGGCT
>JASSUY010031539.1:16579-71430 GCA_032466535.1 Forpus xanthops | reverse complement strand
ATTTTCTCGTTGACCAACACCCTCAAGTCCTCCTCAGGGCTCCTCTGAATCTCTTCTCTGCCCAACCTGTAGCTGTGCCTGGGATTGCTACAACCCAGGTGTAGGACCTTGCACTTGGCATGATTAAACTTCAGCTTGGCATCAGCCCACCTCACAAGCATGTCAAGGTCCTTCTGGATGGCATTCCTTCCCTCCAACGTATCAACCGAACCACACAGCTTCATGTTATTGGTAAACTTGCAGAGGGTGCACTCAATCCCACTGTCCATGTCACTGACAAAGATGTTGAACAACATTTGTCCCAACACTGATCCCTGAGGGACACCACTCATTACTGGTCTCCAGCTGGACATTGAGCCACTGAGCACAACTCTTCGCATGTGGCTATTATTAGAGAATATAAGAAATAATTTAAATTATAATTTTTATGAGTTTTGAACCTTATGAGAAACTTCTAAAGACGATGGAAGGACTCTCATTGAAGTTAGTTGACTTCGATCTCACTGTGTGCTAGTTCTTCTGATACTTAAGGCTGCAGTTATGCAATCTGATATCCATGAACCACATTGTGAGAATGGGGATTTGTCTAGGATTCTGGTGTGCCCTTTGACAGGATGAGCTAAATTCTTAGTGGAGGCTTTAGTTTCCCTCTTAAATTGGTGAAATGTTTTTCTACTGAAGACTGAGTGTGGTGTATTTAATGAGCTTTTTTATGTGTTGAACTCTGCTGTTTGTCAGTGGAGCAGCCCATACACACCCTTTGTATTTGCTCAAAGAGAAAAGTGTGTACTTCAGAGGTTTGTTGAAGAGACTTTGAGATGTTCAGGCACCATGTGAACATGCAGTGTTTGTGCCTTGTGGTAACTGCTGGCAAAATGAAAAGTGCCAGGAAAGCTGAATTTCCATCCTGCTCTGCCACTGTTTGGTAGGGGTTACTAAATCATTTTTGGAATAGATAATTCAGTCTTTTTGCTTCCTTTTCAACTTGTATCTTGACAATGAAAAGAGTTTAGTCAAAAGAGACGTTGTCAGATTATGTGAAGTCAACATTTGTACTTCCCCAAGGAAAATATGGGTTTCTATGTAGCCCATGTTACAGTCCAACAGCAGTCTTTATTAAGTATTAAAAATATGTATTGATATGTTAATCTTTTAAGCAATAACCAGTGTGGCTTGTCTTAAATGGTCTAGACTTCCATTTTAGCATCTAGTGACAAAGTGGAAAGGCTATAGAAACATATGGTACTTTAATTAATGGGGGCAATATTAAGCTTTGAAAGTCCTCTGGAGCTTTTGTCTCTGTTGGAGCATTGTCTATGCTGTGAATCTTCCCTAATAGTTAAAGCAAATGAACTAAAATAGCCTTTAGGCTATTTTGTTGCACGGTGGTGTTGGAGAAAAAAATTAATCCTGTGCCATTTTGCATTTGCTGTCTGTGAATCAAAGTGTGAAAGCTAATTTAAAACTTTCACACTTGGCTTGAATGAGGACTGCCCGTGCTTGGAGAATGTTAAATTGAACACAATTAGCTCAAAGTGGGCTAGCTTAGATACACCCCTCAGCCTCAAAGTGCCCAGGCTTAATGACTGCTCTGACAAACTAACACAGAGGTTGGCAAAAGAATTTAAAGGCATTAAGTTGCTACTAAAACCTTACCCTGTATAGAGCAGATCTTTGAAACTGAAGTTGCTTGTATACCAAAGGGTGAGGAGATCTGTTGACAGGGAGGTGGTTAGATAGAGCACAGTGCTGCAGCCGGGAAAAGGGAAAGAAACAACTGCTGAACCTGCTCATAAATGTGAAAGACATAATCAAAGTATTTATAGTACATCGTGATAGCAATAACTTAATATTTGTGGTTTCTGAAGCGCTTGGGTGTCATAGGTATTTTACAGAAGAGGCAGCTGATACAGCTGTGGAAGAATGAAGTCCTGGAATGTGTCAGGGAATGGTGGCTGAACCAGTACTAGTGCTTTAATTTGGACTTACAATGTGGTTTTGAACTTAATCTCTCAATTGTATCTGATTATCAGGTGCTGCATCAACATATAATGGGGACCTGAGGTCCAAACTTAATTGATAAAGTGAAATTCCATGCCTGGTGTGAGAGTTCAGAGGAGCTCTCAGGCTGGATGTGAGCAAATCTGTCAGACTGCAGATGCTCTAGAGCTAGGGGTTTTAGGAAGACGACTGAAGAAGCAAAAGATAATGGGCAGCTGAAGTTGTGAGAAGAGTTATCTGCAATGACATAAGCTGCTACTCTTTAAGTATAATGCTGCTTCTCTTTGAAGGTGGGATGTTTGTTAATGGCAGTAGGAAGTTGCTTTTGGGGTAGCATTTTTCTATGACAACATATCAGAAGATGTGTTTGGAGCTCATCCAAAACCTTCCCTTCTTTTCCCCATTACTCTCCCTTTTTAGAGAAGAATTGTGTCTTCAGGTGCTGATTGAGGTCTCAGCTCAAGGAGGATTGTAGTAAGCAACCACTGATTTTCCTAGCGGAGAGAAGAGGCCCTGATGGTAAATTGAACAGAAGTGAGTCTGTAAATTAGCATTTTACATGTCATCCAGTCTTACGCGAGCAACGCAAATCGTGCAGACAACAGTGTTTTCAGTTAATGAACCCAGCCATAAGCACTCTTCACATTTAACATATTTACTGGGGGTAGCATCCAGTCAAAACTTCTTGCATGAATTAATTCTTTTTGCATGAATACTGTGTGCATGGGTGCATCCATTTGTGTGTGGATTTGTATATATGTGTACACTATTAGCGTATGCAGTGTTAAAGCATATATAGTAATTCAGAAAGAACCTCTGAAGAAGTTTCATTATGCATGTAAAAATATTCAGCAGAAGACTTAAAATAACTCTTTAATGGAAAAAAAAAGGGGGAAATTATGCCATTTGACATGAGGAATCTATTTTGAACTGTAGTTTATGCACAGTCTGTTTTCTGCCTTTCCTTTCTGGAAATTATTGCCTGAAATATTACGGTAGTGTGCAAAGGCTTTACTTTCAGTTTAAGTGTAATTTGCCTGACTGCTGTCAGGATAGACAGTAAAATTGGAACTTGGTAATATTTGGTACTCACTTTCTATGGAAATAGGGTTCGGGATAGAACTTAAGTAAAATGAGATGGAATCAGACGTGTTAAGGATGTTTCTTAAAACTTTCCAAGCCTATGTAAATGCATTTTCTGCCATGATTTGGTCGGTTATACAGGCAGCAGGAGGGAGGATTTGGGATGGTCATAGATCATAGAATCATAGAATGATCTGCTTTGGAAGGGGCCTTAAATATTGTGGATCTAAAGCAGTGACTTAACTTTCTCAATCTGTTAATTCAAGTGTTCTTTAATGGATAAAAATAGAATCAAATTACTTCACATTAAAAAAAAAAAACAAAACCAAGCCCAAACCCAGGGCATTATTTACTGAATTTCAAGCAGAATGTCTCAATAACATTCTGAACATTCTCATGTTTAGGTCTTGAATAGTGTGACAGAGGGTTACTTTGGAGCTAAAAGGCTAAGCATTCTCCTCTGTTTGCTTATGGACTAGTGACATCATTTTTTCTTCAGTTGCACTTCAGTCCTGATAGGAATACTAAGTCTTGCTGAAAACTGAAGTAAAGGCTTTTATTAATATGAAGTGTTTGCTTTGAGAAGGTTTCAACCTGTTAATATGTTTGTGACCAGTATAACTTCAGTTGCAGCCAACTTGGACAATATTTTTGTGAAGGTGGCTGTGGATCTGTCTCAGTTATCCTCCTTGTGATATTCCAGTCTGTTCAGATGTGATGAGGATCTGTTTCTGGCCTTGTGGTGTGGACTCCAGTGCAGTCCCTGCAGGTGGGCCCAGCCAGCAGAGTTGATAAAGACTGCTTCTGCTCTTACCTTAGCTGTACCATTATAGTAAGGCATAAATCACAGTGGGACATCTGTACTGTGGGTCTCAAGGCATGTGTTCCTTTCAAATTCATCAATCTGGAGAAAACAAAACCCGATCCAGAGCACAGACACATATCCTCGTCTTTCTGAACCATAGGCTGGGTTGTAGGTATTCTGCACTTACCCACATGATTACTCTGTCATCATCTTGGGCAGTTACAAGACTGACTAACATCCTCATGGGAAACTAAGCTGGCAAACAGTCATGCCTTCTTAAACAAGGCTGTTTCTCAGTAGATCCTGGTGTTGAATGTGCACAGCAACAGAACTTTATTCCCACTTGATGGGTTTGGTCAGGTCAGCCCTGTTGATTTGCTTGCCGGAGCTTGTAGAAACAATACCCATCTGTCGTGCTTTCTCATCTGTGCTGTGTACGAAACCATCTGGCTCAAGGGTAACTGTGGTGCTTTGTTGTGCGTTTGAGGTGGTGGTAGGTAAAGTGCCATCATCTTCAGTGATGTATAATTTGTGGAGGCAAACTGAGAAGATGGGAGAGAAGCCTTCTCTTGGCTGATGTCATGCTTTCAAAGAAAGTCTTTGGCTGGAAGATGGGCTGCTCTGTATGGCTGGTTGGTTTGGTTTATTTAATAAAGTAGTGCATTGCTTGTAATAATAGAATCCTTCTGTAAGCTTCAGCATCTCAAGACTGTGTTTTGTCTTTCCAAGCGCTTTTGCTTACTGCTTTGACACAAAAAGACATGAGCATCACAACTGGACCTCCCCTTTTGTCTTCCTGTCCTGCTGTGGTGAAACCTTGTTTGAAAGATAGTCCCTTCTGCCAGACTCTCATCACATATTGCAAAATTAACTTTTGCAGTAGGTGCTGAAAGAGTGCAGCTTGCAAGCTGAATTCAGGAAGGCACTGCAATATGGTTGTGGTACACCTGTGTTGCCTCTTTTTCCTGGGTGTTATTACACACATGCATAAAAATGTAAATTACTGTTACAGAGCCAAGCACATCAGTAAAGAAATGCTAAATTTAACATCCTCCAGATGGAAGGGAACTGAATGCAGAGTTGTATATGCAGTCACGTAGTGGCTTTCCTTTCCACACAAAGTCTTAGTACAAAAGAATGGATCTGTGCTGGAGGATCAAAATCAGGATTGCATGAAGTCAGGCTCTCTAGGAGACTTTGCTGCTTAGTGAGCAAAGGAGGAGGAGGAAGGGGCGATCGCATGGCTCAGGGCAGCAGGGCTAAGTCTCGGAGATTGGACTGTACATATCATTGCCTTTGCTATGTGGCATGCAAGACGTCAGCTCCAGTAGACACATGTTGCTTTGGTAAGGTTATAAGGAGCTAAAAAGGGAATTCACACTGGAAAATGTCAGGCAACTTTAACAACACATCATATTGCCAAACGTCATTATAATTAAGCCAAAATGTGTTGTGAGTATCCAAAATAGCAAAGTCTCTACACAAGTGACCTAAAAGACTTAACAAAATTATTCATTTTTACTCAAACTTTATTATCATGTTTTGGGTTACTGTAATATACATTTCTTTGAATGGATTACCTGAGTTAATGCGTTAAATAGCATTACTTGCACCTACCTTCTAGCCACATGTAGCTCCTATGTACTTATGAACTGAAAGTATAAAGTGTTGTCTGCGACTATGGTTGGAATTAGATCCAGAAAACACTTTCAAGTATAGTTTTAGACAATGAACCAGACTTTTCTTCACTGGTCTGATAGCAGGTCAATAGTCTTAGGGGGTCTTTTTTCCTTTTTACTTTTAATTGACTTTACTGCTAGGCCCTGTTCTGTGATTATTATTGATGTAATAATCAGGAATCTGCCCTTCTTGCTATGTGTTTGGAAGAAAATAGCATCTGAAGATGGAATCCAATATCCATGGTTTTCAAACAAGCCTCCCCCCCCCTTATTAAAATTAAAGAATATGATGTATATCAGGCTGTTTAAAAATCTAAGTAGGATGAAGAATTCACTGCAGATGATGCTGTGGAAAGGCTCTGCAAGAGAAGAGCAATCAAGTAGGGATAATTAGAGTTACTATTTAAATATGCAGAAAGCGAAAAGCTTATCTGGAAAAGCAGAGTGAAGTTATAACAGCGTAAGACTAATGTAAGAATGATTTGCAAGCAATAAAATCACATCTCCCTGACTTTGTAAGTACAAAATAATAAGCAATATTTAATAATGGAGACTGTAATAGTCTGGGTTATAAACCCAGTGGTATGTGATTTTAGCATTAGATCTTACCTGAAGGGGATAGATTGGTTTAACACTGATAGAGTTGAGCTATGTGAGGATTACAGGTATTTGGAATGTATGTGCAGTGAGGGAGGAGAGTAATTGCTCAAGATAATCTCCTTGCAGTTAACTCAGAATAATGATATGAAGTTGGCAGAATAGCAATTCTTGGGGTTTACTTCTTCCTCCAAATCAGTCTGAATGCCTCTGAAGGAGGTAGACGTGGCTCTTACTGCTGGCGTAATTTAAAAAGGCTTGGTGAAGAACAGAAGAATGTGCTGTTAAGAACAAATCCTCCTTGGCACTGAAATGGGTAGGATGGTCTTCAAGTTCTTAATAATCTCTGCTATTTGTAGTTCTGTCATTATTTTCATTAATTAACTGGAGTGAGTAACACAAACATCGCACTTGTTCCACAACTAACATTATTGCTGCTTGCTATTTAGTCTGTGGAACTAAAAAAAAAAACAAAACAATCCAAAATGTTCAAGTGACACATAGGCCATAACATCACTGAACACATATTTATCCAAATGGCTTTAATTGGGCATAATCTACTGTCTCACCATACTGTAATGAGAGCCTGTATGACTTCACAAGCCGGGCAGGGACAAACCCTGCCTAATGCTGGGCATCGAGAGGAAGCTTCTGAGGAGCCGCTGGAAATGCTGTAATTGAGGAGGTGGCATCTTCCCTGGGGCTTAGCTACAGGGCATGTAGCTGCTGAGAGTGCCCTGCTCAAAGGAGAAGCAGAGCCAAGGGTCTGGCCACTTGCAGTCCTCTTGAGTTCCTATGGCATTTTCACAAGGGTGCTTAACCCAAGGGTTCTGGCTACCTTCCAAGTGGAGTAATTAAGTTCTGCATTCTTAAATTCCCTCTTGTTTTAATTGGATTAGGAATTCTTCACCTTTTGGCTTTAAAGTTGGCTGGCTGAACAACTACTTTAAATGATAGCTGAGTCTTTATTTCAGATTAGGTTATGTTATCCCTTATTATAATGTATACTTGTTTAAGTGTACTCGGTGTTTCAGGAGTGTACAAAGTAGATCAACGTTATATTTTTAATTGATTTTCTTTGCTGTAGCGAAGTACACTCATTTGATGGTTATTCCTAATTACTCTCAACTTACAGGCCTTCTTATGACTGTAGAATTATAGAATGGTTTAGGTTGGAAGGGACCTTAAAGCTCATTCAGTTCATGGGCAGAGACACTTTACACTAGAGCAGGTTGCTCAAGGCCCCATCCAACCTGGCCTTGAACATTACCAGGGATGGGGCAGCCACAGCTTCTCTGGGCATCCTGTGCCAGCGCCTCAGCACCCTCACAGGGAAGAATTTTTCCTCATATCTGATCTAAATCTACCTTCTAATCAAAGAGAGCTTATGAAATTATTTTAGATCTTTGCATCCAGGAAGCCTTCTGTCTGCTTATGTGTGCAGCTTTAATCTCGTCTGTGTAGTCAGTGAAATCTGGGGCATCACTGAAGTTTAGTCTTCACCATGCATTCAGGTGTTCACCTGATCATTGAGATTGCTTAGTACTTTGCAAAAACAAGCTTGTAAACAAGGGAATCTGTGCTACATCCCTTCTGAAATATGGCTTCGTTTCCAGTGTGCCAGTAACTTCTGTTTGGGTACTGGAGCCTAAATAATTGATTTTTCAGCGTGTGTTGTTGCACAGCATTTTAAAACCCAAGCTTCATTGTCAGTGTGTTCTGGGATTCTGCGGACATTTTAATTGATGAATGGGGTTATCCAAAAGACATATAAAGTAATGAGAGTGAGTACATGGTTTAAATCTTAGAAGTTCATTTTTGGACAGCACAAATCTGTGCTATGGGTAAAATTCAGATTAGCTCACTTAACGCTTCACCTGGCTCTAATGACACCTAAATTTCGAGCTTGCAAGCATCACTGGCCTATAATCAGAATATGTTTTGCCCTGCATAAAATGGAATTATATTAGTCAATTCGCATTAGCCAAGCCTGAATTCTGTGTCTGGTTGGATTTAGTTGCACTGTGCTGATGACTGCTGCGTTTGGCTTTTTGTTTTTCCTGGATATGTGCATCTTTCTTAGTGCTGTCAATCTTCTCTTATGTTGCTCAGTGTACTCCTGTTACTGAAGATCCAAGATCTGTAGCCCTTTATTAAATTATAGTGTACATTTCCTGTACCTGTAATATTTACCTTTGGGCATTAGGTCTTTTTTCCCCTCAAAAAATGACTTGGTACAGGATTTTGTGGGAATTTCTTACTCTAACATCTCTGAAAGCTTTTGAAATAAAAAAGTGGGGGGGACATACAGAGACATCTTTGTGGGAAAGTCTTGAAAAAGAAAGAAAAGTTGTAATTTAGAACGCATCTACTTTTTCAGTTATTTAAATAAGGCATATGTTTCTTGTAAGCGCACAGAAGTCTTAAAAAAGCAAGATTTCACCTGTGTTATGGGCTACAACTGCACTTTCTATAACGTTCTGTCCCCTTTCTCTGCACTGATTGTAAAGGACTGCTCTAAACTGACATAAAGCCTTTTTGTTGTGGACTTGATTTTGTTGGTATGCAAAGAGGGAGGGTAAAAAAAGCATCCTGTCTTTCATCCTTCTGGATGAGGATTAATCATGATCACAGCTGCAGAATAATGCAGATCTTAGCTGCTGGGCTTGGAGAGGGGGAAGGGCCAGGGTGTCGGGAGAGGGAAGGACATGGCTTGCCTTTATTTCCACATGCCCCCTTTACCCTCAGAGGCACCATGTTTGACAGAGTAGTTGCAAGAAGCAGACTCTCAGAGATTGTTTTCCCTCCATTGACTTAGCAGACTCCCTTGTATTTCAGCTTATGCCTGCTGTCTGCCAGAAGCGTTCCTTGACTCCATGTGCACTGTCTGTTACGCCAGGATACAGCACAGCGCTGTCTTCACCATGTGAGAGCAGTTCGTCTTAAATAAAGGCACAAATTTGCTGCTGCCCCAGATTACCTTTTTTCCCCCACTAATTAAGTTGTGCTTTTTTTTTTAATCATAAGGAATGCATTCAGTTTACCAGTAGAACACATGCAGTTTTTGCATGGCATACTTGTTTCCTTGATGATGCATTAAGCAATGGATGCTGAAATGCTGCTGGCTCAAAGGTAGTACACAGATTTAGACCAGTGACTTTTACTCTGTCTCTGCAGATAGCCCCTAAATGCCTTGCAGGTCAGCTCTTTGTGAAATGGCTAAAAGTGTGCTCATTTCTTCAAGGTAAATCAGAAGGATTATGATATCTAGGAAGAAGAAACTGCCAGACAGCTCATGAGCAATATAACTAGGACTGACCCAGTAGCATCTCTAAAGCTTCCAATAAAATTGCCTGAGGAGTCTGCCAAGAAGCCAGATGCTGCTGCTGGAAAAATACCTTCTGTAGCTTGGCATTTGTCCTGTAATTGCTTCCAAGAGGGAATAAACCATAGCATGACAGTGGAAGGTGAATGGTTCCTCACCGCATGCTACTTGGGTGATTTTAAAGAATGGTTAGAGAATAAGCATGGGTTTGGGGTGCATTACCACTCGTGCAGGTCTGTGTACTTGTGTAACTACTTCAGAGCTCTCTGTCTGAATGCTCGAGAGCATCTTCAGGTATCTTTCCTGACATTTTAGCCCTGCAGCGTCTTGATTTTTGTTGTAAGTAATTCAGTTTATAGAGTCCCTAACCTATTCACTTAGGCTTTGATTTTTTAAGTGCATGATGATATGGTCGTGTAGGTCTCTCCAGATGCATGGTTATAGCGGAGTGGAGAATGGGTGTTTCTCTGTATGGAATTACGATGCACAAAATAACACCTGGCCCACGTAGTTTCAAGGGTTGCAGTTTCCTCCTTTTGTATGTTTTCCAGCTGTGGGAAAAGTGATATCTTTTATTATTTAGAAACACTGCTGAATCTTATGCACTGCGCGGAGCCTGACTTCTTATGGGAGGTGCTTCTTCCCTTATAAAGTGGTTAACATTCTTACTGGCACAAAGCAGGGGCAGACTGTAACATAATCAGATACAAGGCACTGCATTCACAAATGAGATGAAAACAGATAAGTGAATTCAAGAGAATTATGTACGGTTTGCTATCTCTCCAGTAAAATCTATCAGCCATTCCCAAATACTTGTGTTTGGTATTGTTCAGAAGTCTGCCTGCTGTTCCTCTTTGCAATCATGTGCAATTACCTTCATGACTGGCATTGCTGGTCTGAAGACTGGAGGGTTAAAATGGAATTGTCAAAAGTATAACTCTAGCTAAAACTCATTTACTGGTTTAAAATACTGATATTTGTCAGCTGTGGAACAGCAGTGTAAAACTCATTTTTGCTTGAGTGTGTAAATCCATACTTGCAGTCCCAGAAAGTCTCTTACTTTTTCCTCTTTGCTCTGCTAGACAATGGACTTTGGTAGAAGTCTGGTGGTTGGGTTTGATGCAATAAATCAAAAGGCCGTTTACAGCGAGGTGAAGTCCTCTGATTAGTTTTCCTAATGCTCAACTGTCACGGCACATGGGCTGAGTGTTGACGGATAGCAGTGAATAAAGATCCTGGCATAGGGGGTTGTTGTTGCTGACATTAGGAAAGTTTGCTTTGCTTTGCCATAATGTCAGGAAGCATTGGGAAAATTGAAGGGCAGGATGTGCAGGTGAGTTCCTGTGATTGAGCAAATCTCAAGGAGACCTGAAAAAGTTGGTGCAAAATCCACATCCATTAAGAAGGCCGGTGTAAAGCATCGCTTCAGCTCGACTTCAGATTAGGAAGTACAGTTTAAGTTGGATCTTGTGTGGATTTTGTGCTGTGTTTTGTTTAAATTGAATGAGAGGGTTAGTCCCATTTCAGTCTCACTTGCAATATTAAGAGAGTCATCTTGAATTTAAAGGAGAAAAGAGCTGAATTGAGCTATTTCTATAGAGGACAGGAGATGAGTCAGTTGCCTTAACTTCTGTGCCACTTAAAAACATGCTGAGCTGTCCAGGATGTGAGATATTTATTTCTGTAACCTTTTCTTCCAATTAGAAGACACAAATCCTGATTGTGAGGAATTTGCATTTAAATATAAAACGTGGTGTCGCTGACATTGCTCTTACCTTCTCCCTGGTGATGCTCCTGACTGCGTACTTCTCCCTTTCCTTCAGTGTGATGATTGCACCACTGCACTTTAGTAATCATTTAACAGCTCTAATTACAGAATACTGTGATCCCAACTGTGTACTTTGTCCTTTTTCCCTTCTTAGTCTTCACTCTGTTTCTTTGGTGGCGAGAGGATCGCAAAAGAGCTCTTCTGCTTTGCAAATGTAAATTCCAAAGAGCCTGCTTTGGTAACGTACAGATTTGCATTTTCTCGTTGCTTTAGAGTTAACGACACTGAATTTCAGACATATAGGGGTTGGTTGGTCTGGTGTTTACATCAGTCACGCCGGCATAACTTCACTGACACTAATGCAGATACTCCAGCATAAAATTGGTGTAACTCCAACTCCATTAAAATCAATGGAGTTACGCCAATATAAGTCAAATGTAACGCTATTGATTTTGTGCTGGTGTGGCTTTATTGACTTTAATGGAGGTAAGGCAGTTTTGTACCAGTGGAACTTAGATCACAGGCAGGCGGTGCCTGGGCAGTGTTTGGAGCAGTTGTGAATTTTGTTTCTTGTTTGCTCTTGCAAAGCATTATCAGAAATTCCTTTTCTGCTTCAGGGTTGGCAACGTAGTAATCTGGGTATAGTAAAGTCTTGTTGTAATGCAATTCATATAGGAAAAGCATTTAGGTAATTCAGTTTCACTGTGAGCACTGGGAATTTCTAGTCCAATCTGAACAACTTACTATGTTATCTGGTAACATAGCAGCCTCTCAGTATTGGAGGAATGATGTGAAGTTCCATTCAGTGGCAGTGTTTTTTTTTTACCACAGTGCCCTGCAGAAGCTTACAAATATCACTTTCATTTGAGTTTTGCATCTTGGAGCAGACAAATACGCTTAAAGGAACAATGCGTGTTGTATTTATTCCCCCAGCACACAGGGGGTTTGTTGTTCGTTTTCAGCTCCTTGGGCTGGAGTTGCATTCCCTGCTGCACAGGGATGTTGCATGATGATGCTCCAGCATATATACCTGTCTGAAAGAGGAGGTAGGTGTTGAGAAAACCAGTGGAAGGGATATTAAATGTTATTTCATAGAGTTGAAGTAGGAAATTTTCCAGTAGGAAATCAGACTGAGACTAACTGGAGGGACAGCAGCAGCGCTGGAATTTCACAGCACTAACTCTCATCAGCAGTAGAGCAGAGCAGGGAGAGCAGCAAGTTTGGGGTTCTCAATGCTGGGGGGGGGGGGCAGATTTTGGGTTTTATTTTGGTTTCTTTTTTGTGTGTGTACTTTATTTTTTATGCTGAGATAATATAAAGGTTTTTAAGGAGGTGAATTGCAGGTTAAAAGCATTGAAGGAAAGCCATTGGTCTTTAGTGACCGGCCCTAATCTAGCAGTTCTTAAAGGCTTTTGAATACCCTTCCTCAAAGAAATTATGAGTTGATGTTGTTTTTTTACCTTTTTTCTTACAAAGGCATGTAGTCATAAGACAATGGGGAATGGCTTTAAACCAAAAAGGGGAGATTTAGATTAAGTACTAAAAAGTTCTTCCCTGTGAGGGTGCTGAGGCGTTGGCACAGGGTGCCCAGAGAAGCTGTGGCTGCCCCATCCCTGGCAGTGTTCAAGGCCAGGTTGGACACAGGGGCTTGGAGCAAGCTGCTCTAGTGGAAGGTGTCCCTGCCTGTGGCAGGGGATTGAAACTGGATGAGCTCTAAGGTCCGTTCCAACCCAACCTATCCTGTAGTTCTGTGATCCTCTAGTTTATCCTGAATGTGAAATGCCATACTTATATTGAATATATATTTAATACATCTATTTTATTCTATAAAAATATATATTCTTCAATATATATATTATATTTATATTATCAATCTATATAAATATATATATTGAATACTGACTATTTCAAAAAGTCTGTTAAAACAAGGGCGATGTCTTCTGTTTTACCTTTGTTCCTGGAGTTCTGGCTTCTATAATGTAAAATAGATACTATAACATTAATATGAAATCTTAGCAATTCCCCATTAGAAATATTGATGAAATCATTTAATTCCTGTGAAAAACACCTTTTTAATCCAGTCAGCATTTTCTATGAGGAGGACATTCACAGCACTTCTGGTGAATAATTGGTGAGGTGGAGCGTAATATTCACAGCTATATGGAGTGATGTCCAGGAGGGATTTTAGTAATTATTCCTCCTGTCATTGTAATACTAATAAACATCTTACTTTGGAAACATTTTATAGGACATTTTTTTGCCAAGATGCTCTTGTAGTGGTAAATCAGCTTCAATGATGCTGTTTACACCATGTGAGGAACTGGGTAGGCTGCCTGAAACATGCCCTAGAGATAGAATAATGAAGCATATTGTAAACTACAATACATTTAATAAAACGTGTTGTTTGCCTTAGTTACATGTGTTTTTTTTTTTTTAAAGAGCTTCTTGTTTACAGGAGATATGGGAAATACTTTATAAATACTACACACAAAAAGAACTTTCATGTTGAGGGGTAAGTGCAAAGTACTTTTCTGGTGTCGGAAGAATTAAAAAGGGTTAATTGGGAAGTATCATTCTGCTGTCTCATTACAGGCATAGTGCAAACAGCATCATAAAGCACATAAATCTCCTCCCTTAATATATAGAAAATCAGAGGTGGAAGGGAGTATTTGTTCATTTTAGTGCAAACAAAGCTGAGTATGGAACATGGAGGCAGTTGCAAGTCTTTGTAAGCTGTGTGGCTTAGGGAGGTGGCAGAAGTAGGGTGTTGGGTCTCAGAGGAGTGTTTGTTATTTGCATGGGGAGTTCCAGGAGTTTTACAGGCCACTTGGCTGCTGTGGGAATGAATTGTTGTGTAGTGTCTCAGTTACATGAACAGTAAGCTTCCTTTCACCATTACAGGCTACAGAGATACCAGTAAAGAAATTGTAGGAAAAAGCAGTGATTGAGATATGATGCTCTAAGAGAGATTCTCTTGACTTTGTCACTAGAAGCATTATATTATGTGTTCTGTGGGTAAATGACAACACTAGAGAAGAAGGACTGGGCACATGCAGCAGGCTTAACAGAGGTTATTTTCTTTTGCAGGCCAGAGTTTTAATGCATGAGTTGGTTTAGATTTTGCTGCTAACCACATTGTTACAGAGTTTGCTTTAATGAAGTATATACAGAGACGGCTTCCCCTGTTTGCTTCTCTTTTCCTCCTCATTTTCTCTTCTGTGTCAATATCTTAAGTGCTCTTTTTTACCTCATTTTCCTTGCTTTCTGGTTCTTACTTACAGGCTTTATTAACTGAAATATATAAGTGGCTTTTGGAGCAGTCCCTTGGGTTTCAATTTGGAATTAGTGTAGTTCCTTGTGTAAAAGATGAATACTCCGATACCAAGTAGGATGTGCACAAGACCTTGACCATTAGGGAAATGAGCCGATGAGTAGAAAACAGAGTGAGCAGTTCCAGAGGGTTTCATGGCCTCCTCTCGCTGAAGGGTATAATGGCACTGGTGGCAATGAAGGGTTTTTCCACCGTCTGTCTTTGTGCGGTCCCATCAGAGTTCTCTGGGTTAGATGAGAAGTAGATGAGTAACATTTTTCTCCCTGGCTAGAAGTCCTTCATGCTTGAACTGTTTTCCATCCTTCAGGATCACAGCCCTTTTAAAATACTTCTGTCACATTTTGCCCTTTTAATATGTTTGGGTTTTAACACTTGCAAAATCACAGGCATTGGCGTTCCCTTCCAGATGAGTATATTTGGTGCTTTGGAGGGAAGGAGGTGAATTGCAAGACATCAGAGTTATAAAAGCAAGAGCTAAGAGTGGCAACATAGGTTTTATTTTGTCAAGCCAGCTTTTGGGAGGTACCATCCTCTTGTCAAGTCCCACTTTGGGACTGTGGAGAACTTAAATTCCTAGGGAATGCCAGGGCTTAGTTACAAATCCTTTCTAAGACTGCTTTTCCTTTACATAAGCAGATGGAAATTGCTTTCAGGGGAGAGGACTTCTTAAGTTTTGAAGCCCTGAAGAAAATTAATAAATTCATGTATTTTAAACCCAGAGGGGAACTAATACAGTCGGGTTTGACCTCCTTCATAACTAGGTCAAGGGGAAGTCGCCTAATAACCCCTTCATGATCTTGCTCACGCGTGCTTGAAGAGACAAATGATATGACAGAAGTTGTTTTTCAGATGCAGGAGGGGAGGAGGATGGAGCATGTGAGTAATTTCCCTGCACATAAAAGGTCCAACCTGTGTTAATCCCAGCTGTAAAGTGAATTTACAGAAATATTTTTTCACTAATGCTTTAGGTTTTATGGCAGTGTAGGAGTAATGCAGAATGCAGGCTTAAGGCTTCTCTTGGAATTAAAAGCTGGTTAATTCCCAAATGCGCTGATTTTGTGTTCCTGCTGTAGTCACTTAATAAGGGGGCAGGAAATGTCAGTATTTTGTTAAAATGAAGAGCTCTGAATCCTCTTTAGGAAAAGCTGAGGCATGCACATACCATTGTGGCTGGAACAGTAATAAGGCGCACAAGATCTTTAAAAAGGATATGTGTAAGATGATGGATTCTTTTTTAAATGCAGCTAGCAAAATTCTGCCTTTAGAGCTGGGAGAGAAACGTGGCAGAGCTGATCAAAGAAAATAGCATCTCATTGATAAAACACATGCTGCAGTACTTCCCACAGTTGGAAGACGATAGTAGTTAACAACGGTGACCTAGTTTGGAGGAGACAATAAAAGCTGTTGCGGTGATGAGCAGATTGACTGCCATCCTCATCTGGGTAATAAACGGCTGAAATATGGACAGCGCAGGAAAGTTTACTAACGTAGCTTGCATAAAGACCTGTGCTTTTGGAGGAATTGTCTCTGTAGCAGATTCAGTTTGAACTATAGCTTGCATCTGACAGATGTTTATGTGCTCCTTTACAAAGATACCTATTACGTTATCCAAGGATCTGTGAGCCTTCGGAAGTATGACCTGATTGTTTTAAAGTAAATCAATATGTGAACCTGTCCAAAACCAGACATGCATTTTGTTGGTAAATATTAGTAAGTGGGATAGCCTGGAGGGGATACAGCTTTTCTGGAGAGTTTCAAGTGAGATAGTGGTCATATGTTGTTGTTTAAAATAGTGTCATCAGATGCTATGGTTTCAGCTACCCTGTTGTGAAAGTAGCTGTCAGTACGAGATTACATTCTTGATGCTTTGTACTTACAGTTCTAAGACATTAAAACTTCCTTAACTCTTGACCCTGGGGGTATTTCTTTGTTTTGGTTTTAAAAATGAACCTCTTATAAACATTTCCTTTTTGTTAGGTGGTTCATGTTAGTGCTTCTTGTAAACTTTAGGTTAATACAAATCCAAATTCTAGAAGAATACACTGTCGGTCCAGCTGTGACTCAAGAGATGCTTTAAGTAAGTGCCACTGAGCTGTAAAGACCAATGCATCCCTACTGTGCTGTGAAACTAAATATTATTAAATTGGGTTGTGTGCAGGGGGAGGGTAAGGGAATGGGGTTGCAATGGACATCTGTTCTCTGCAGCGCTTTCCTCCCACTTGCTGGGGGGATTTCAAGCGTAAGTGAAGAGCAGCTCCATCAACAGTGGGGTGAGGCGGTTCCCTCGCAGCACAGTGAGTGGATGGATCCTTGCCTAGGCCTGGGGTCACTGCGTATCGCGTTCCACCCTGACCGTGCTTGGGGAGGGACATCTCCCTATCTATGGGCCTGGCCTAAGAGTGCTTCAGATCCTGAAAGTTTGTCTGTCTTGGGGCTGTTACCTTATTATTTTTATCTCTTTGATCAGCCTTTATTTGCTTTCTCCTTTTCTACTGTTTTCTTGACTAATAATGATGATGAAAATGCTTTTAGTTCCTTCATGTGTTCCAAAAAGGTATATTTAGGAAGCACTGCAGCTTCAGTTCGTAAGCTGCCTTATTTTCTCTGCTTTTTTCCATTATGGCACTTATTCAAAAGCCATATAGGAGGAACAGGGAATTCTGTATTTCAAATTCAGTTCAGCAGAGGTTGAAAAGCTATCTTTGAATATTCTATAATACACATACAAATTGGAAGAGCTTATTAAAGAAAGCCCCTGACACACTTCAGCAATATTGAATCACTTCAGATGGTGCATGGCAGTGTAATGTTACTGAAGCATTTTGAAGTGTTAAAAGAGCCCGGATTGGAAAGTAGTAGTGGATTTACAGCCCTTGCTGTGAAAAGTGATTTAAACTGTCAGAATTATTTCAATGTTTGCAGTGTGTTACTTTCTTAAATGACAAAGAAGGGACGTTAGTAAATAACTATAACTGTAGTTAATCTCTGCCAGCTAACCAGCTGATATGCTGGGTTAATATCTATATCAAGTAGTTATTTAATAACTGGGCAGCTGTTCAGAGAGGCCAGATGGACTTCACTGTAATTGTGCTAATAATGAGAACTTTTTCACGAGGAGAAAGGACAATAAGAAGATGCATTTAGCGAAGGAACATCATGACAAATCGCCTTGGGACAGTGTGGTCCTCTGCCCTCAACAGACTGGCTGAAGTAGGTGGCTCATCCTTCAAAGCAAGAAGGACCAGCAGTAAGAATGGGAGGCGTGGTTTATTCTTTGGTTGGCTGTTCTTTGTGTATTCTTTGCCTCCACAGCCCATGTATCCCCAGTTCTACTTGCAGCCTTGCACTGCTCCAGTGCATTTCTACAGTGGCAGTTGTGAGTTCACAGCCACTACATTATCTATCCCCCAATAAAAACGCCTTATGTAAAGCTGTAGTTTGCTCCCTAAATGTTATCTTTTTGTCCCCTATCCTGTTTGTATTTTGTAGGTTTAATTAACTGTATTTTCAGAGTCCTTTACAAGAAAAATTACTAGATGGGTGTTAAGAATTACAGCTTTGTTTATATGGAGGCAGGTTTTTTTATGCTTAAATCATTATCCTAAGCAAGAGGAGTGGCAAAGGTGATGTTCTCTGTTCGTTTTTATTTGTCTTTGTTCAAGTAGGACAATGAAAGCATTAAAAGAGCATTTAAGGAGTAAAAACCTAAACTTATCATCTGGCAATATGGTTTTTCCTTGGAATTGTTGCGTTTAAGAATTGAGTCTTTGCGAAGTTGTTTGCTTTTGGTGACATCTCCAGCTACTTCTGGGATTGTTGCCTTTGTCCTCCAGTTGCTGGTCCAGAAATACAGGTCTTCTGTGTGCCTCGTTGTGTCTGTAGCCTGTGAAGACAGCTTGGATATGCTAAAACATCTCAAAGAGGACTAAATGACTGTGTTGAAGTTGGTTGTTGACTCTGCAGTCAGGTTTCATAGGTTTCTTCCTCAGTAAGCTTGCAGTGGTTTGCTTTGGTTTTTGTTATGTTTTAATCTCAGAAAATGATTGTTACTTTTTGTTTCCTTCTTCAACAGCACTTGAAAGGAGTGAATGAGATGAACTGTTTGGGTTATAGTATCTGAAAGGCTAAATTATTCTCTTGGAGAGACATTCTAAATGAGCCTGGCCGAGATCCTGGATCTGTGTGAAGAGGACTAAGGATATAGGATGTCAACTGAGACAGAACTTCAAGTGGCTGTTAAAACCAGCACAAAGAAAGACTCCAAAAAGAAAGGTAGTGACTCATTTCTCTTTGTTTGTATCTATTTTGTACTTTATTTGAGCTCCTATATCAAACACCTTTTATGCATCTGTGATTCTTCTGTTATCTGAGTGCTCAGTGAAAGCGAACTTTGTTAAGCCTAGTGGAAGTTTGGAATTGAACATGGGATTTGATTCTCTGACATTAAAAATACATCGTATTGAAATACATTTAAAATGTAAGAAAAAACTTGTTACAATTCATTATTTTTTTACTTTTTGTGTATAATTCTTTCACAAATGGAAAATACAATTTTACGAATCGCTTTTGGCAGAAGAGAGCGTTTGTTTTCTCTGTTGGTTTGTTCGTGCTTTGTTTTGAGCTAACCAGAGCTTAGATGGACTTTGTGTTACTGGAGGTTGAATCTTACTGACACTTTGTGAAGTTACAGAGAACTGGTGGCAATCTGTAGAGAGATTAATTGTGATCTGGTAAAGGAAATGGGGATTAAAACTGAAGGAGAAGCTGTGAATAAATGCATGGTTGGATACATTCATATTTCTCTTTACGGTTTTGTGTTAGATAGTAGGGCAATTCTTTGGACTGATCAGCATGAGAAATGAGATGTTATGAATTTGGCACTTATAAATAGGAACGCTGAGAGATTTCAGTAGGGAATTTTGTCCCGAGTTTCTTGTTCCTATCTTTGTTGCTCATGGTTTTAATGACTGACAACCCTGGGGGCAAAGTCCTTGACTTCCAATGGTAATTCATGCTATTCTGTGTTAGCCCTCTTTGATTTTTGTTTTTAAACCTATACAGATAATGAAATAGAGGTTGAAAGCAAGTTTAATATGAATTGCTCCAAATAAAGAAGTAAACCAAAAAGAGAAAGTCATGCTTAATAGCTTTAACCCATGAGACATCAACATCTGAACTTCCATGTTTCAGCTTGTCAGTTTGTCATGCTGTTTCTTTTTGTGGGTGTACAGTTTAGCCATTTACTTCTGAGGATTTGTTATATTTTTAAGACAAATAGAAAAGGCAGATTCATCCTTGGTAATATATATGTGTGTGTTGTAAATTTTACTCACCTTAGATAACTTGTTCTCCTTCAGGGCAGCTATACCTTTTACTGCAGCGGTCCAACCGAACAGTAACGAAGGGCCTTTTGTTTGCTATAGCTTCTGTATCAGAAATATATATATTTGAGTTTTTAAAGGAACACACAGCAATTAAAGAAATTTAGAATGATGCCTACTCTAGGCCTTGACTGTCTTAAATGATTCATTTAAGATAAAAAAGCTATAGTTTTTAAGGGCACACAGATAGGGGCACTTTGATGTAAATGAGAATGTGATCTGAGAGAGCTGTTCAAGGCAAATAAGGAAGGTAAAGATGCTTTAGTTGTATGATCATTCAGTATTTAGGGGCAGGCAGGAAATTGGAAAATGTCAGTTCTTTGCTACACAGATAACATCTTTTTGATGTGTCTCCTATGTTATTTCTTCTGCTGGAGGGTGAAAGTTTTGAAGACAGCAAACAACTGTTTTAGGAACTCACTGTTTATGCTAATAAAATATTCAGCATCTAACTTGTAAAAGCATTTTCATTAATCATAAGAACTGAATGCTTCTGTGCACAAAATCCAATCCTATCCCCCAAATGGAAATTCTGAGAATTACCTTTACTGCTGAGCAGGAGAGTAAAATATGTTCTATGGCAGCAGTCATTGCTCCCTGCAGCATGTATCTGAAGAACTGGAAGGGACAGTCTACAGCAGTAGCACATCTCCAGGATTAATCTTCTTCTGTACTGTATGTGCAATTCTGCGTGCATCGTATTGCCATCTGAAGGCCTTGGGGTACCATGAATGCTTTATACAGACAAGCTATACAATTCAGACAGTGTTTGCTATTCAAATCCCACATAATGGAAGTCAAAAGGAACTTGGTGTTCTCATTTACTTGTCATTGATTGTATGTATTTGCCTGTATTTCCACAAATGAGCCTTCCTCTGTGTAGTGTGAGTGATGGACATGTGAAAAACAGGGAATTCTTTTTCTTCCTCTTTTGCTCAAGTTCATTAACTGTGAGCAGTGACAGGAAACAAGCACTAACATGAGGTTTCTAATGTTATTAATCAATGAGTTTGATTGTGTAATAGATCCGAGTATTCCCAAGAAATTAGTCTTTGCTATATAAACAGAAAGAAGGGCTCTAGCATATTTCCACTGAATCAGGTTTTGCTGTACCTCTGCAAAAGCCATGCAATGCCATGCTGTGCAGAGCAGAGAGGGGCCTTTTCTGCTGTATTATCAATCATTCTGGTAGTTCTTGGTCAGCAACATAAGAGGGACATAGAGCTGCTAGAGCAAGTCCAGATGAGACCACAAAGATGCTCTGAGGGCTGGAGCAGCTCTGCTCTGGATCCAGGCTGAGAGAGCTGGGCTGGGTCAGCCTGGAGACCAGAAGGCTCTTAAAGACCTTACAGCAGCTTCCATTGCCTAAAAGGAGCTACAGTAAACTCGGAGAGGGGCTTTGGACAAGGACCTGTAGGGAAAAGGACAAGGGGAATGGCTTTAACCTGCCAGAGGGGAGATTGAGATGAGCTCTTAGGCGCAAGTTCTTCCTTGTGTGAGTGGTGAAGCGCTGGCACAGGGTGCCCAGAGAAGCTGTGGCTGCCCCATCCCTGGCAGTGTTCAAGGCCAGGTTGGATGGGGCTTGGAGGAAGCTGCTCCAGTGGAAGATGTCCCTGCTGGTGGCAGGGGATTGAAACTGTGTGATCTCTAAAGTCCCTTCCAACACAAACTATCCTTTGATTCTATGATCCTTTTGCCGTCTGCAGTTCACAGCACTGTACTGAGAAAGAGCATTAAGTTTGATAATAAATTCTTGATGGAGTGTCTGTCTCACAGATGTATCCCACGCTGAAGATCTGGGGTGGCTGAAAGGGGATGAGGATTATTGTGGAGCTAGAGCATGGAGGAGAGCATTCTTTCATGGTCTCAGCCTAAGTCTTCTATATAGTGTCAGCTGACTTTTAAGTGCACTCTCTTTCTGTGTAAGGGTATAGTAAGGTAGTGGGTTTTATTTGAAGTGTTGAAATAAGTTTCTTATAACAGCTTTTAGGCTCTGTTGCATAGATTATGGATTTTAGGGTGACAGGGAAATAGTTTGATATCTGCTGCCGGGGTGACAAATAGCATTAATGCTTCTGCAGGGTTGCAGCTTTTAGTGCATATTTCTTTTATGTGTTGGGAAAACTTAACCTCTTTCTGTAGTCATATACAAAGCAATTCTCTTACAGAAGATTAGTAAAGCATTTCTCATTAGTCAGAGTGGTTTTACATCCATAGCCTTTCTAGTTATTATGAACTCTTCAGTCTCTTTCCATTGTCATCCCAGTCGGTTTATATTCTGTTCCAACACTAGTATGTTATTACTGTGGTTAGCACAAGAACTTACAAAATCCTCTCAGAATCTGCAATTTAAGTAGAATCGCAGCTGCAAACCTCTGATGTACTATAGGTGAGATCAATATTCATGTGATAATATCAAATTGCAACTTTGTATGTTAACATCACCCTGGATAATCTTAAAAATAGGCCATTAAGAAAGTCAAGTAACTAATTTTGCCTTTTATTCAGTCCGGATTGATTTGATGGATCCTGAATTTGATGGTCTCTAGAAGTACTACTTGGTCATACTCCCAGGAGGGGGTAGGAGTTTTAACTGACTTGAGAACAAAGATGAGACCCTTGCTCCCTCTCCAGACTGTCACTTTTTGCTCCATGTGCTATGAAGATACATACCAGTTGAGGATCCATGTTTCACCCTGACCACCACAGCCCTTTTCTACAATTTATTCTATTTTAAGAGCTTACGGTGCACTAGATGCTATTAGAGGAGATTATATTTCTACCATCCAGCTCCAGCCCTAATCTTGCTGCCACTCTTGGCTGATACCTGTTAGTAACAGTCTTGCAATTACCTCATTTGCAAACTTGCTGAAACCTTAAAAGACATCCTGAAGAGGTTTCATGTTGCTCTCTCAAAGGAAATGATGCAAAAATCTCAGGAGGTTCAGAAAGCTCTATTCTAGGACGATTTTAGGTGATTTTTTGCTGTTGTTGAATTTGCCAAAAATCCTGTGCTCTTTAAGAAGCATGTAGAGAATTAATGATTCAAATAATGCTCTTAAAAGCTGATTTTCATTTGTTTATGTCAGATGGTTCATTCAGTGGTGAATGAAAATTATGTGTTTGTACCGTTCGGAATGGGAAATTAGAGTTTTTTATTAGACAAAGTTGTTAGAAGCTTAACTCATGTTTGTCTTACAGACCATGGGTGGAAAGACACTTTATAGCACTGTATGCATTATTGTATCAAATTCAAAACATTTACTTCTGCCTCTTGGAATTAAAACTGATTTTGAAACATCTTTGGGGGTAAATGTGTTGCATTGATTTTGGGTCCACCCCTAACTGCCTTGGAAAATCCCTTCGTGCAAAGTTAATGTAACCAAGTAACCTGAAGTGGGAGGTCAGTAAAGAAGAAGGCCAGGTACCAAACTTGAATGCAGATCTGCATCTTCTTGGAGGCAGCCAGAAGACTTCTCTGGGGATTTAGTTTCTTCCTCTTGCATTTGAATTCTGTAGTTATTCTATTTGAAGCTTTCCATTTTTTGCTACATCCTCTCTCATTATATCCCCTATAGTCAGACTTTTGAGTCCTTTTTCCAAATGACAGGGACTTTTTAAAAATGGAAGTGAGATACAAAGAGGAGCTCAAGCATGTTGACAATCAGCATAAACAATCTTTGATGCTAAGGATCCCCAGGGGTGAAATACCCTTACTTGATAGTTTTCCACTGCAGTGCTTGGGAACAGCTATCACAGTAGGCAGGCCGCCAAGCCCAGGGTTGCTGTAACTAGCTGGTAGGAGTGTGAAATTTAGAGAGGGTTTGATGTGCTGTGTCTCTACCTGAGCTGTTGTCTTCTCGTAGCCATGAGTTGGGCGCTTTGTTTTGACTGACTGAACATACGAGTTCTGAGGCTGTGCTTGGGGAGGAAAAGTGAGAGCAGACTCTGTTCAGGGGGCTGTTTATGCCAGGTAAGGAATCATACTGTTTGCACCAGCAGAGCATGGTAATACTTTCTTGGTGGTACAAGATTAAGTTTGATCCTCTCGGGATAAGAACGGCAAAAAGCTTAAGTGTCCCATTTTAACTGTCTTGACTACTAATTAAAAGGAGTGCAGTAGCTTCAGGGACTATTCACATATATCACATCAGGCCTCTGGCAGAGTCACATCTATTTCCTGGGTCTTTTAAACTCTGATGAGGGACTGGAGTCTGTCTAACTATCTAAAGAAAAACCTCTGCGTCCCCAGAAGCAAAACTCTAGTCATACTAAGATCAAACAGGAGACACCTAGTTAGTTTAAAAGCCTTTGGGGATAAGTAGCCTTTAAACAAGGTTCTTTTGTGTCGTTTTCGGTTTTCATCATAGGTGCCTAATGCTACCTGAGTCTTGGTTTGGGTTTTTTTTGACCTCATTTGAATCTGATCTTTGCTCTAATCATTGCTAAATTTGAGAGCAGCTTGATGTGAAAGTTACAATTCTGCTGATACATAGAAATTTTGATGTAGTTTTTACGGGCTCATTTTCAGATTGGAATTTCAGCTGAAATTATTAAGTGCTATGAACAATGGCAGTAGATTTTGTTCATTATTGTTATCATAATTTACCTTTTTTAACATTATGATCAGCTAACAACAGTTAAAGCATCATCATCGTAATGAGGCATTTCAAGTTCTCAGATTGGTAGAGGTTCATTTATTTTCCTGATTACATAGCTAAGACTCATGGAATCCAGCAAAATTCAAATATGATCTAAAGAGTAATGAATGAGGGACACAGTCAGGAGCTTATTTCAATGACAGGGAGTGGATTTGCTTTGTTTCCTTGTAGTGGTTATGAGCTTTTCGATAATTTATAGATCAAGTAACAGCAACATTAATTGATACACTAATTGTGTCCCTTAACAAATCTCTTTTGTGAAGTGGTTACTGACAATATTAATTGCACATCTTTTGGGTCTTGATGTAAGTTATGAATTCATTCGCAAGTTGAAAGAGGGTGGGAAAATCATTAATTTTGACGTTGTATGGCTATAATTAACAAGAGTTATCCAATAACCTATCATAAATTAGAGAGCTCATGAATTCTACTTTACCACATTCAACCAAGGGGGGAGAGGGGGGGCATGGTTGTGTTAATTGAAGGATTCTTCCGGGGTGATGGATTTTGTCTCTTGTTGCAGTTAAAACCTTTACTGTTGCTTTTAATTGAGGGGTCTGCCTAAGTTAGGATTGGAGCTCTTGTTACTTTGCTGCTCCTCAGTAGAGGAATCACTGATCTGTTGGATGTTAAGAATAACATTTCCTGAGAGTTTCTGTTATGTTATGATTTCTCAATATTTTAACAGTCGTCAAAGCATTTCAGTTGAAACTAGTAATTACAAGCTAAATGCAATGCACGTTCCACAGAGGATTTGACTCATGTAACAGTCATTAAATACAGGTGGGTGTTACTATGCTCCGAGGCTGGCTGTATGCTAGGAAATGTGTTGGTTAATGGTAGGTGAGGATCACCTGTACATCTAGTTCAGCACTTGCTGGCTTCATCAATTTACACTATTAAACTTCATCTGATTCAAGTATGGAGAAAGAGAGGGGCTGAGGCTGGTAAGGAAGGAGAGCTTCCAAACAGGCAAATAGATTAATTTTCAGGGGAACTTCTGTCTCCACTTGCACTCATTGAAAAGACTCCCAGCAAAATTTGTATTAGAACCTTTGTGAATGAAAAGTTTTGTTTAGAGAGTTCAAAAACTATCATGTAATGAGTGTAACTGAGCACGAGTGAGTGACCTAATTCATCCAGATTAGTAGCTAAAATGCCCCTAGAGGTCTGGATTAGTAGAAGTTTCCTAATGTGTTTTACATAGAAATACATCCTACAGGGGCAAGTATGGTGATTATGATGTTTTTATATCATTCTTCATCCAAAGGTATTTGCTTGCCTAATAATATCAATGAATGAAATTTTTGACAGTGCATTGCATTACATGTGTTTGAACATTTATACTTTTCTGAAAAGTTTTGCCTTTTCCAGTGACATTATGGTAAATTCTGAAGTAATAATAAAATACATCAGTGTTACTCACTGTAAGTTGCACATTAGAGGTATCAGCTGTATTGATAAATGTTACCATATTGCTGAAGAGAATTCAGGGACAAGTAGATCTGAGATATTAGCTTGATGCCAGCAATCTTGGAAGCATTAAAGTGCTCACCAATTTTCCCTGGAATAAACAGGTAACAGCATTAATGCCCACATTATTGCAGTGTATCCTTTTTCATATTGCTAGGGAAAAATCCTCAAAACTTGTATAATCTTACATAATTTATGGAAAGCAGTGAGCTTTCATGACCTGTACATATGGGGTAAATGTAAATCGTTTTCAAAGGCGGCTAAATCTTTGCATCAAAAGCCAATGCTGATCTCTCAGTTAACTCCTGCAGATTACACCACAAAGCAGAGCAGGGCTTGATATGTAATCTGTTTCTCATTTTGTCTTCTAACCAGTATGTCTTGCTCTCTCGGTGATGATATCACGGTAATTTCATTAGACAACTTGTATGTTGCTCTACACTCTCTCCTTTACACGTTAAAGGAAACACAGAATCATAGAATAGTTAGGGCTGGAAAGGACCTTAGGATCATCCATTTCCAATCCCACTGCCATGGGCAGGGACACTTCACACTAAACCATGTCACCCAAGACTCTGTCCAGCCTGGCCTTGAACACTGACAGGGATGGAGCATTCACAACTGCCTTGGGCAACCTATTCCAGTGCCTCACCACCTTCACAGTAAAGAACTCCTTCCCTGTATCTAAACTGAGCTTACCCTGTTTAAGTCTGAACCCATTACCCCTTGTCCTGTCACTACAGTCCCTAACATGGTTTGGTTTGGTATATATGCAGCCAAACCCAGAAGCATTTAGCTAAATACCATTGTAATTTAGTGATAAAAACTTCAGTTGGAAAATACCTGTGTCCTTGATCTTTAATGTCATTGACCTTTTGAACACCAATCACTTACTATTAAGAAAAAACTTGCCCACAAAGTTGATAGCCTTTTGGAATACACTGTGGCTGAATTTGTTAGCCCTTCATGCCTTAAGGCATCTTCCCCATGCCATGGCATCTTCCTCTTTAAGAGCTCAAAGAATATATGGTGAATTTGGCCAAGTAATAGGCTCAGTCTCCCTGTGATAAATATGTCAGGCCAGACAATCACTGTGCTCCTTGGGACTAAAGAAAAATGTGGCTCTGATTCTTGAGGTGATTAGTTTTAGCTATAGAATCAGTATTGACATCATTTGCCATCCAGAGTAAAGGTAATATAGTAAGTAATGTTATTTTGGTTGTCTGATGGCACAGTGAATGAAGGTGTTTTAACAGTTTAAGTATAACATTCCTCTTGAAAATGAGTTCCTCTTAGAGGTAAACATGTCCTCAGAAATAATTACATGTCATTTGTATTATTTTTAACTAAACATTGTTATATATAATAGCTAGTGTTGCTGTAAAGACAGGAAAAATGCATTTCTCTGCTTTTACAGTTGGTTGGGTTTGCAGATGTGACAATATATTTAGTTTAACTAAATAATGTGTTTGTGTGGGCTTTTGTATGAAAACAAAGGGCTGAATAAAAAGCAAAATAACTTTTTCAGGTTTTTAAGCTATCATAGTGAAATCATGGTGCGTAATATGCACTCAACTGATTTATTTTCATCTTTACAGTTCTTTCAGTGTGTATTTTATGCAAGTACCAGATGACCAGGTCTTGATATGTATCTGTGGAATCTCAGCAGACATAGTGAATATGGAAAAGGGTCAAGGCCCCTTGTAATGTGAGCAGCTTTTGGTTTTGCAGGGAAGGAGAAAATAGAGGACCTTTTGGTACCTTTGCTCTCCCAGGAATATGCCTCAAAAGATGTGTGTGGAATCCTGGATGAAGTAGGTTTTGGGTTCAAAGGAAGTTGTGTATCTCAGGAGGGTGACAGTGGAGGAAGCCCGGACAGAGCTGGGTAGTGAACGTGGAGACATTGCCAAGGGTCCGACTGGCTTCTGTAGGTGGATTCTGGCCCCTGTGAAGTTGTGGGAAGGCTCCATATGTGGCCTCTCTGAATGGAAACTGTGCATGAGTCCAAGCTGAGAGGAACAAAAACCTTACTGCTGCTTATTGTTGTCTTTCTACTAGTAACAATAGCGAGGCCAAAGCTAACATTCCAGCACTGAACTAACCTGAGATTTGGATAAGGCCATCTTTCAGTCTGTTGCTGTCTGTATACCCGTGCATGGAGGCGCTCCTGACATCTTACCAGCCACACGTTTCTACTTTGACCTTCCCTAACAGCTAGTGCCTCTCCCTCACAACCTCCCTCCATAGGTGAGGATCAGTGGAGTTGGCACGCTTCTGATTTAAGCGTTGTGTTTACCCTGTTCTTGTTGCCCTGCTGAAACAGCAAACAATAGAGGTTATCGCTTATTTGCAAGCAGGTGAGTTTGCACACTTTATTTACTATAGAACTGTTGGCTTTTCCCAATTCCTTTTATTCATGCTGTTGTGCAGCACAGGAGGGCAGTTGCCAACACAATATCCATTATTATTCTGACAAGAACAGAGTAGCTTTCACTTCCATTTCCTGGAGACAGCATTATTCATTGCTGCAAAACAGCGATAAACCAGGAGAAATAGGGCAAATTATCACTTGGCTGCCAAGCTGTGAAACCACCCTTCCTTGCTCCAAGTAGATCAAGTTTGAAGTGGAGGTGCAAATACTATTGTCTCTATGGGCTTTGAGTCTGCTTTGTGATGCTTGCATTAGGGAATAAAACAACCTTACTTCATCAAGATATGTGGAACCAAAGATGCTAACATGATCATGTTTCCAGGACTGCCCCTTAGAGATAGTTGAATCCGGTGGGCTACAAGACCCAGGGGATTAATTTTCTCCCAGCCTGATAGAAGGCTGTTGTGGTTCAGTGTATCCAGATCCAGGCAGGAGCAAGGCTCAGCATGTATTCCTGATAGCTTTGTGTACTGCAAACAATCATACATATCATCTCACACAGAGGAGAGCATTTACCAGCACCCAAATAATCAGAAACAGCATCTATGTACACATGAACAACAGAGGTGGCGCAGTCTGTTCCTCCCCTCTGACTGATCAGGTATGGAATTTGACAGTGGAAACATATACTCACAATTTTCTTCATAGGTGATGTTAGACGTCCAGTTTTTCCTTGGGTGTCCCAGCATCATTCTCCTCTGTTGTTTGGCACCTGAACCTATGGCCCCTCAGGATTTCAGCTTGTTTCTTCAGTGCGTGGCACTCGGAGCTCTCCTCCCATGTGTCAGCCAGTCTGACTTGGAAGTTCCTTAGTGCTCCTATGCAGGCTCAGTATGGAGAGATTGCCTACAGTGGGGTCCTGACCTAGGAACGCGGAGTGAGCTCAAGGGGAAAGGATGCTTCAAGGCATCCGCATATTCCCAGGTTGTGGGAGTGTTTTGAGAGGCTGCTGTGTGGCTGTGTAGCACATGTGAGCCTCTGCGCTTCCCTGCTTCATCCTACTTGTGAAGATGATTCCTAGTGAGGTGTTCCTGAGATAGCATTATGTCCTCCCACCTTACCCATAGCTGACCTCAGTGAACACAGATGGGGAAGGTGGGAGATGCTCCTGGTAGTGGTTTCAATGGTGGTAGCATGTCCTGCCTTGGGAGAGCCCTGCAGAGGTGTCCAGAGGCACAGAAAGCTCCAGCCTTGACTTCATAATATTAACATTTCACAGCAGTCTCTTCTACAAATGATGGGAGGAACAGCTTTCTCTACAGTCAACTTGCTTTTAATATCTGCCCCATTTTAGCTACTAGCTAATGATGAGCAGCTAATCTGTGATCTATAATTACACCTCTGATTCTTTTAGATTAACTGTATAGTGAAAAGGATGTTTGAGGGAGTGAAATGAAATTAAGCCTAGTCTTTTGAGATTAGCCATTAATTTCATTTTCAAATGTAAAATTGCCATCAAAGTAATAAGAGGGTAATATTTGCACATCACAATAATGTGGATTAGCATGCTGATGACTGGGTGGAAGGCAAAAACATCAGTAGTAGTTGACCAAACAAATATTTTTCTTTAAGCCTTGTGTTGCCTGCCTGAGTTATACATTGAACTGAGATGTACAAAGTCACACGAAGTGAAGTAAATGCGTCATGGAAATTGGGTGTGCTCTGTACCTGGTAATGGCTTAAGTTTAATATTGATAGCGTTGCCTATGTGTCTAGTGTTTGTTGTATATATTAGTGTAGGGATGTTTATGGACTGCAAGCTTTAACCACATGGACAGATGCTGAAGTGTCTCTTTAAGAATAAGGTGTTATTAGCCCTTCTGATTAAAACTGGCTGTGGAAAAGCACAGCCCCTACTGCCATGACCATGTCATAAAGATGGCAGTGCTATGGAGACACTGGAGACCAGAATGAAAGCTACCTACAGAATTCTTCATCTCTCTCACCTCTTTTCTTTCTTTCTTGCTGTTGGACAGTAACTAAAGCAGTATTTTATATCTGTACCTCTACATTTAATTGCACTAAAGAAATGCTGGGGCTGAAAGGTTAAGCACTAAAATTCTAAGGAAGCACAGACTCAAAGTTGCCTCTGTAAGCCCAATTTAACATCCCTTCAGGATATACATTTTCATACAGTTTTTAATGAGCTGAGCTCGTGCTGCTATTTCCCAGAGACCTTTGTCCTGTTCAGTGAATGGAAGGACAGTGGTCAGGGAATGTGCTCCATCTGATGCTGCTTTCTTTGCTTGACAGTCAAGAAGGAGCTGCCTGCTTTGTCTGAGTGGTACCCCAACCCAAACCTGAATGCATGGATACTGATGGAAGCACCAGAAGACAGAAATTCTTTACATCTTAGACAAACTCTATTTATATATGCTACTTTTCAAAAAAGCAGTTTGTTTTCTTGTGGTTTTGTTTTGGAAAGGATTTGAATGATTTCAAGGAAGCAGACTAATAAATAACTTTTGTAAAGGTCACATCATAGAGACACGCAAGGAACTGGAAGGAGAAAATAATCACAAAATCCAAGGTGGTAATGGTGCTTCAGTAAAGTACTCCTGTAGATATAAAAAGGTAGACAGAGAATTAAACAAGGACATAGAAGCTGTAGGTGTTCAGGAATTACTTGTGGATATATTTGAGCAAAATGAGCAGGTATGCTAACAGAAGAATTTTTTCATAGAGACATACTGTTTTCAACTAAGGCTTTATGCCCATTCCTCATAGTGCTCAAGGCCAGGTTGGATGGAGCAGCCTGGTATCCTGCCCATTGCAGGGGGTTGGAACTGGGTGAGCTTTAAGGTCCCTTCCAACCCAAACCATTCTAGAATTCCATGATTCATTAAGGAAACCTTCTCAGATGCAAGATAACATTTCAGGAGGAGAAGTTTTGTGCGAGAGGAGTTGGAGAACCCTCCCATTCACTGGGACGGGATAAGAGCTTGACCCTTTTGTTGATGGTGGGACATGATTTTGGGGGTTATGGCTCTGGTGATTACCATGGGCCACTTTGGCATACATATGCATCTCACCCATTTTCTTCATCCTTTCAAGAGGAAAATGTTTCACAGTGAGACCAGTCATTGGAATAATCTGCCCAGGGCAGTGGTGGATTCCTCAATGCTGGACAGTTAAGATTCAGCTGGACAGGCATTGTGGTCTAAACCATGATTCAACCAGATTCAACCATGCTTCCTCACAGCTTCCCCTCCTCCCTGGCAGAGCATGAGTCTCGGAAAGTCCTTGGTCAGACTAAACATTACTGAGCAGCAACTAAAAACATCGGTGTTATCAGCGCTGTTCCAAGGCTGAAAGTCAAAACCACAGCACTACACCAGCTACCAAGAAGGAGAAAAATGAGTGCTACTGCTGAGCCCAGGACAACAGGGAGCTGGGCCATGTTGTCTAGGCTGTGCTTTTGCCAAGGAAGGTCAGACCAGATGACCTTGCAGCTCCCACCAGCCTGGTATTCTATGATTCTTCTTTCTTTCTTTGCTTTTGCAGCTCCCTTTTCCTTTTGGAGAACATCAGAACAGGGAAAATCTGAGTAGTTTGAATGTGGATCCTATTCTTGAGCAAGCTCTAGCTGGAAGAAGGGAACAGTAAGTTTAAAATGAATAGTCTGAAAGTCTGGAAATCAGTGCAGTGTTTCAGAGGGATACAGGCAGAGCAGTACTCAGGAGAGATTGTTTTGGTAGCACTTTCTGAACTAAGAGGAACAAGTGGTGTGAAGAGACTGAGATTGCAGCTGTTCTGAAGAAGTTGGTTAAGATAAGAATGCTTAATGTGGCCACAGGGCTAGAAAAAAGAGGCATGAATAGTCTTTAATAATAGAAGAGGTTTGTTAGAGGGTATCTAACTCTATTTAAAATTATAAAAAAGCCCATACTTTGCAATTTATCTGTATATGCATATGTTATAGAGGTTCAGGATACCACACGTTTATCTTCTTTCTCTGAGGCTAAGTCCTTCCCTACAAGGGGAGTGTAAGCAGTACCACTACCTGCTAAGCCACTTACTTCACTGAAAGAAACACAATTTGAGTGTTCAAAACTAGCTCGAAAGGAGTTCTACCAACCTGAAAGCCTGCTTTAATGCTAATTTGTAGGTTCATGGGTGAGTTTTTATGATGTAGAGATATTTAAGAGAGCAGTAAGGATCCTGGGGCTGGATCTTGTGAAAGCAGTGAACCTTCATTGTGTTTAAAAACATTTAGAATGTTAATATTAATTTCATTACTCATTCATTTTAAATTATCTCATAACCATTTTCAGGGACATGGTCATTTCAGCAACTAGAATAAATATATCCCATCTATTTGAAAACCGAATAAATTCTCTGCAGTAATTCCTTAATGCACTAATTCCTCATATTCTATTCAATGCATAAACTGCCAATATACTGAAAAGATTATGAAGATCAGAGAGGCGTGTTTTATTTTGATTTTAATCCTAAGGTGGAACCAATCATATGGGACTCAATGTCCGTAGAGCAGTTGAATACAGGAATTTTAAGTAAGCAAAGTTACTGTGTGTTTGTATGAATTATTTCATGGGTTTGTAGTAAACTCCTCAGTTCTTAAAAGGTAATTAAAAAGAGGATTTGGGGGAAAGATGTGGATCCATTTCATAATGAAGCAATTGATGCCAGTTTGAAGATGCGTATGAAAACGTATTTCCTGTTGCCTGATGATCATCTGTTAAGATAGACAAAGATGAAGATGTCACTGCTAACAAGTAACTTGAAGACTTTTTGTTACTGGAGTCTAATTTGATAGTAAAACTTTTTCAACTGAGGAAATTTGAAGCTTTGTAATGTCAAAAAGCAACTGTAGGGCTTGTTTGTCACCTTTTACTCACAGTTCAGCTTCCAGGAAAGTCATCATAATGTTTAATCCATCTTTGAGCATTTCATAATGAGAAAGCTCATTTGTGTAACAACAAACACAAGTGGCTTCTATAGCAAAGTGTCAGGCTCCTGGCAACACGTATTAGGTTGGAGTCAATGGTGGCAGCCTTTCTTGTCTCCTGCAGTGGCACCCTCAGGCTTTCAGGCTGTGGGGCCTGAGACTGCAGGGCCTTTTGGTACTACAAGGAAGAATGTAGCAGTTGATCTTCAGCAGTTAACCTTTCAGGTCTAACAAAGTGTGGACTAACCTTGTGAATGAGTTTTTGTGTGACTGGAGTTCAAAAAGGAGGATGAATATGTGAAACAAGTGTGGTGGAGTTTCTTCTTCCCAAGAAACTCTCTCATTTAGAGTTGCTGGCAAACAAAAGTAAGAAAATCAAAGCTTCAGCTTTGTGTGGAATTATCAAAGAGGGTTGTTATAGATTCATAGAATATGTTGTATTAAACTGCATGCTGCATATTAGACATTGTTTTCCACTGCTGAATTGCTGAGAAATGTGCTATTTGAGGAGGGGGGTATATCAAAGTGTGTTTTTACAGAAATGTGGAGGTATCTTGAGAAATATAACCTGAAAATAATTCAAGGCAGGGTTGGACATAGCCTTAGGTGGCATAGTTTAGTGGGAGGTGTCCCCGCCCCTGGCAGGGGGATTGGAACTGGATGATCTCAAGGTCCTTTCCAACCCTAAGCATTCTATGATTCTATGAATTTACTGACCATCAGATGAACTCAAAGAGGTCTGTATTATCTATTCTGTCCTTTCTTCATGTTCCATTCTATGTGGCGTATCTCCAGCAGGTAAGTCTAAAACATTGCAGCATCATCTTTTGTTAATGCCCAGTAACCTCTCCAGGCCAGATTTTCTCATTTCTGTTCCTACACTAATTATATCCAAACACAAGCTGACTTTCTTTTTCCAAAGCAGATGATGTTTGGAGAAGACTGAATTCTCTAAGGTTAGTAATGAAATATCCATTTGAAGTAACCTAGTTCAAAGTGAAACATTTCCCCTTTAAGTTTAGACCAAAGCTTCTAAAAGCCTGAGATGTGAAAATAAAGAGGGACTAGTTATAAATACCTTTCAAATTACGTCTCATTAGACTTTCTGAAATGTGTGGTTAAGCTTCTTTCTAGCTGCTTTAAAATATACAAGGTTATTGGCCTGCATTAAACTCAAAACCTTTTAAATACTGTTTTTGTTAACTAAGTTATTCAGAACTGAAAAGCTGAAATATTTAGAAATGGGGTCTTTAATGGGGAAAAAGACCCAGATTTTAAAGAAGGAACTGGGTATTTTCTCCTAAAAAACCAGTTTTACTGTTTTTTACACAAAAATGAATTGTTTTGATTGCCAATAGTAGGTGTTTAACACAGCCAATTCCCTATCGCCAGTGATGCTGTGTAAGCGACCCATATCCCTGTGATGTGGATATTCAGACAGCCGGACTTTTGTGTCTAGACAACATTAATATGCTTATGCTGGTATGACCAAGGCAGAATATTCAGGGAACATCACCTTTCAAAGTAACTTTGCCAGCATTTAGAATAGGACTTTGATTTGATCTGTTGTGCGTGAAGGGCTTTGAGGTCTGAAATTGAATAGTCAGTGTTTCTATTCATTAGAATGTCATTTACCATGTTAACTTACTGGTTTACTTACCTCAGACCTAACAGTAGTGTTGATTCCAAACCAGAATTGTTGAGGGAAACGCTTCTGTTTCATGAAAATTTCAGCTTTGATTCTGGGATTCAACCATTAGATGAGCCTTGTCCCAGCGTAAGCTCTACTGGGTCAGTTCTCACCAGTGGTAGTGATGGTATGATAATGTTTCACGTAACAATTAAGAATGAGAGGCAGATCACAGCCTGGAGTGAAGGCTGGCAGTGAATCCTGACAGTCATTATGTTAAGCTGAAGCACTAGATTACTTGTATTATCAGAGGTGCTCTTTATGCTCCCTTTTTTAAAAACCTTCTAACACATAAGCAGTGTTAAAGATGGCAAGATTATGCCAAAAGCATTAAATAACTCTGCATATATTAAGTGTACTCAAGTTATATTCAATGATATATCAAGTGTATCATTGTATCTTGCAGATTTCTATTTCATGTGTCAGATGGAGGTGTGGCTAAAGCTTCATATGACTCCTCTCTAATCTACTTCACCTTTGCACTGAAAGCATTTTTAGTCATTTAGTTGCTAAGTATGAAAGGAGATAGGAGCAGGATGCAGTAGCAAAACTCTGCAAATGCTGTAATCATGGTATTAACCTACTTGTAAGCCTTAGGAGCACGCTCACTTTGTGAGGGTAGTAAGAATGTTTTCATCACTGATAGATTTGGAAACCAAATCATGTTTCTTTTATTTGTGTCTTGATGCCTGCATGAGAAGCTTTGTATTTATTGCTGCTGTGTGTATATGCAGAGATATTCCTAGCACCAGGAATGTTGTTTTAGGAAAAGGAATGAATTGCTTGATATATCCCAAAGTAATTTGCCAGTCAGCTTTGGATTCCAGCTTACAACAGCTTATAGTTATTACAAGCAGAGCCAGTTCAGCATTTAGGCACAAAAAAATGAGTGTAAAAGGCAGTGCTCATGTGCACCATGTACAGTTTTCATGGCTACAATACTAAAAGATGCCATACATTTGCAACTATTCTGAGTATTTAGAGACCCATGTACAGAAATTTAACCATTTGGTTTGCCGCCAGCTGTACATAAACTGATGCCTCTTTACAGTTCTTATCTGCTGCAGCTGAAATTGTGCTTTCCAGATTTGTTAGCATGATTTGTGTAGGTATGTGGGCCCTGTTAACATGTAAGTAGGTTCAGAGAAAGTCAGATGGAGCATCTGATTCATTAAAGGCTGAGTTGACCCCAAAATGAAGCTTTCAAGGAGACAATACTAAGGGGAAGGAAGAGAGAAACAGGATTACTCTAAGTAGTGGAAGTGATTTAGAAATGCAGCTTTTTCAGAATGTATTGGACAAAGCAATAACCTCTATAAGTAGTTTCATGTCTCATTTAACATTTAAGGATCAGCTTTTGTATTCTCTTTACTCATTTTTCACATTATCAAAGATAACTACTGAAGTTTCATATGGATATGATTACTGGAACTCTAGGGAATTGGGACATGGTGAGGAAAGGATCAACTGTGAAAGGGCAGGGGGAGCATCACTGTCTAAAACACAGGGAATGTCTTGGTTGAAAGCACTTCCATGACAGCAAAGCCCTAAGCTACTGTCTGGAAGAGCAGACAACCATCAGTACTGAGGAAATGAAGAAATGCAAACATTGAATGCTATTGGAGGAGCATCTAAACCCTATAATTATGACATTTTCTGATATTAATCCGGTGTCACCATTTATTGCAGGTATCTCATTATTCCTTCTGTACTCTTGCTCTCCCGTGAGTTTTCTCCAGCATTGCCCCTCAAAAGCGTCAAGAATAAAACATGTGGCTGACATCAATCTAATACTGCCTCTCAGACCTTGCATGATTACAGTGCAAGCCTACAACTGCTTTCCTGCTCCCTCTCTTCATATGGTAGGTGCTACTAGTTGGGTTGACCTGTTATCTATGGAAGGGCTGCTACTAGAGCTCATGCTGCAGAGTGGGACACAATCCAGGTGCTTGTCTCACCTGGTGAAGCTCTTGGCTGCAAGAGGCCCCGCAGAAGGCATAGCCCACTTGCAGCCCAGCTGCAGGGCTGAGCAGTTGGCCCAGAAAAGGTGCATAGCCTGTTGATGGCTATTGCTGTTAATCTGATCTATTAAGTTTTCACTAGGCATCATGCCTGAACCAACCCCACAGAACTCAGTACATGGTTGTGGCATGGCATCTCCGGCCTGCCTTGTCTCCTTAAAAAGAGTAGAAGGTAGGAGCCATTTCTAGGCAAATGATCTCAGTTTTCCTTTCAGTTGATTTTTAGTGGAAAGAAGCAACTGCCAGTTTTGCAGCTTTAATCCTCCTTATAATAATAGCAACTTGGCAGCAACAGTGAAGAAGGGAAAATTCATGCCTTTGCAGCTAAACATTTTGTTCTGATCTGTATTTTAATTACAGAATGTCACTTTGTGATAAATGAAACTTCCTTCTTCTAGCTGGTTTCAATTAAGTTTTGTTTTAAAAGGAATAATAGCTTTTAATAAGGCTCAACATACATAAATATATTTCATGTTGACTTTAGTAGAACAGAGTGGATTTTAATACTGAATCAGTATTGAGTAACTTGAAGTTATCTTGGCTCTGTGCCTTGGTTTCTTGCTGTCCAGATTGCTCCTTTTACTGGCCAGGGTCACCAATGGCTTCAGTGGGCTGTCATACTAGCCTTGTGTTTACGGCTTCTCCATGCTTACAGATTCTATGGAATTAGGCGCACAAACCTTAATCACTTTGGGAATAAGGTTTTTGTGTTAAAGGAAGAAGCTGTTTCCAGGAACTCCTGAAATTCCCCCAAAAAGATTACTATTTTGTTTTAAAAATGAAGTTGAGCCTTTATCCTCTAGTGCGTACAGCTCTGTGTTTGTCACAGCTGTGTTCCAGAGTACCTGGTCCTAACTTTCTAATTAGACTGGAAGTACTGCATGGCCCCAGAGTTTCATCCATAACCAAGACCATTACTGAAAGCCACATAGCTGATACCTATAGATGCCTGGGAAAGTGAAGCAAATCCCACCTTTCTTGCTTAGATTTCTCTGTGAGCAGCAGCACGCAGTTTGAATCACCAGATCACTGTCGTAAGGCCAGCAGAAGACTTGGTTGCACTTTCTTCTGGATGACTCAAATGTGTTTGCTGATAACACCTGCAGCTTCCTCTGGGAATGAGAGTTACTTACCAACACAGCAGCATAAAGTCAGCTTGGGCAGGAAGACACCAACATATTGTTCAGGCAGTATTCTTGACAGCTTCCATTTGTTTTTCCAGTTAAGTGGAAAATCCAACCTGCAAATTGGAAACATTTAGTGTGATACAGATGCATTTTAAATACCTAAAAGCCTGCCTGAAAAGAGCAGGAATCCTTAATCTTCACCTCTGTCAAATAAGTTTCGGCTGGAAAGATGAAGATCTCTGCTGATGGTAAGATGTGCTGTGGTGAATAAACAAGGTGCTATAAAATCACAGCTTTAAATTGACTTTTGAAGTAGTGGATTCATCAGAGGACAGTTTACTAAACATATTCTGTCTGCATCCTATCTGAAGTGCAGTGTTCATTTAGCTCCAGGCTGACTCATCTTTGATGAGACTTCATGTAAGCTAGAAAAGTACCACAAAATGATTATGCTTTTGTGGGAAACTAATAAGAGAAAAGGCAAATTCTCTGGGGACTCTGGAATTAAAGATCTTGCACATTTAGCGTGGCAGCCTGAGCAATCAGTTGTTCCAAAATAGATCTGCTGCAATCAGTGCAGGCAATTTTCTCAGAAGTTACCAAACCAAGATAATACCATAAATTATATCTCCATTTAGCTGAAAGAAGACTTCTTCAGTGCAGAAATGTGTTTCCTACAGAAGACATTTTGCAATTGGCTTAATTTTGTAATTTTTTTAAGATTTGAGGATAAATTGGTGTTTGTTTTTCAAGATTGGCCATTCCTTCCTAATTAGAGCTAGCTGAAATACGAATGTTAGCATTGCAGAAAGCCAGAAGTCAGAACCATTTCAAGTTAGTGCTGATATGCTTGGTTGGTTGATTATTATTGGTTTTATCTATGGTAGCTTTCTTTCCAAATGTAACAACTAAATTGAGATTCATAAAGTTTTGCTTGAGTAGAAAAGTGGGTAATTACAGAAAAAAAACAGTAATGTTTGGGGTTTAACTGTTTATTGAATTATAAACATCACAGGAAACTAAGGTGTGCCCATGATAAAGTATAGACTGTGCACAGACAGAAATACTGTGATTTTCAAGGGTTTATTAGCTTCCTCATGAAACATTTGCGTGTTTGGAGAAGTAAAGTATGTTTCTTGAAACTGTTACACAGCCTGGAAAAGAGAAGGTTCAGGGGAGACCTTAGAGCAGCTTCCAGTGCCTAAAGGGACAGGAAGTCTGGAGAGGGACTTTATACAAAGGCAGGTAGTGGTAAGACAAGCCGGAGTGGCTTTAACTTGGCAGAGGGGAGATTTAGATTAGACATCAGGAAGAAGCTCTTCCCTGTGAGGGTGCTGAGGCGCTGGCACAGGGTGCCCAGAGAGAGAAGCTGTGGCAGCCTCAATCCCTGGCAGTGTTCAAGGCCAGGTCGGACACAGGGGCTTGGAGCAACCTGCTCTAGTGGAAGGTGTCCGTGCCCATAGCAGGGAGTTTGGAACTGGATGAGCTTTAAGGTCCCTTTCAACCCAAACCATCCTGTGATTCTATGATAGGATGTGCTTGTTGGTGTTACTGCCATTTAGGGATTTACAATTCAAATTTACAATTCAAAAGCACTTAAACATTACTAAGTAATTCAGGGGCAACCAATTTTTGTGACAATAAGGAATGAATTGACTTAAAAATAGTTATGATCAGGCTCTGTTCATTAGCACGAGTAGCCTTGTATAGATGCTGAAGGCAGAGGAGATGGCAGTGGTTTGAGGGAGTCAGTGGGCCAGGTGTTCATCCATGGCACAACATTTAAATAAAAGATAATTTGGCAAAATAGCTCTATTTTCAAGAAGAGGGTTTTGTGGGGTTTTCCCCCACTCAGATAGACAGCAAACCCACAAAATATTTCAGTCTAGGCAAAGCCTTAGATAGGCTAGAAGCCTTAAATTCCACTTACTCCTGCCTGCTGAGCAGTGCATCAGCCCCATCCTGGCTCTTAATGGAGCACTCTGTTAAGGAGAGGTGATTTTCTCTCTGAGATACCTAAAGTAAAACTGGTTCTCCAAGAAGGAGAGATTTTAAGTCTCTTCTTGTGAAGGGATTTTGGTCCCCAGCTGTAAGAATGATTATGTGGTGCTCCATGTCTTGGAGTCCTGCAAAATACTTGCAGGAAAAGAAATGAATATCTGTGACTTTCCTAGTTGATATTTTAGTGGAAAAAATACACCTTCCAATGCAAGAGCTGTCTAGTTTTCAGAATGCTGAATAATATGGTTTGTATAGGTGGCAGTTCAGCACTATGAAATGTCTTCTGGCAGTCAGATGTAGCAAACCCCACATTGAAAGAGCATTGAAAAAGGAGCAAGCGCATATTTAACATGAGCAACACAGACACTTTGTGAGTGAAAAAGGCAAAGGTTATGGAATGTGTGAAATTGGAATTTCTCTGAATTTTTAATTTTCATAAAAATCAAAGGGAATCACTAGGGAAAGGAATGGAAATGCTGCTTCAGAAATCACCTTGTTACTAGATTCTGTGCTTTGTAAATACTTCTTGCTCTGTTTTGGTGCAAGTTATTCACTGGTATGGAACATGAGCATATCACCAAAAGAAACCTTTATTTCTTCTTTTAAAGAGCCATTTTTCCCCCTCAGTCTCTGATAACGACATATCTCTTATGGTAAACATGTAAAAGGCTGTAAATATTTTCATCTCCTGCAGGTAAAATATGCAGTGTGACATAATTAAAACATAAAAATATTCACTGTATTTCCAAACCAGTTTTTTTTTGCCCTTCCTTTGCCAGCACATTGTCAGGGCAATCCTAATGAATCCAGTCTGCAGTGCAGCAACAGAGGCTGATCTCTTCCCAGTTTTCCTTTAGGAGTTAACAAAGAGAGAAAAGTAGGGAAAGCGTATTGATGACATGAGGGAAAGTGACAGGCAGCTTCAGGAGCGCTGCATCGGCACAGCTCCGGAGGTGTCAGTGTGCCTTAAAAGACACTATGGACTTTGCTTGTAGGAAATGGAGGATTCAGCCCAAGGTGGATAAAAAGGAAATTTGGGATTGAAGTACTTCTGTAGAAATAACTTTGGCAGAAAATCCTCATTCTTTCTTTCCACAAGTCCCCCAGAAATCACGCTGGCCTTGTTCTCCCAGCGGTCTTTCTTGTTTTCCTTCCACTTCCATTCAGCCCCGTGGCAGATTTAGGCTCTATCATGCTTGAATCTTAAGGAAGTTCTGACAGTTTTCATATTTATGACTTGTCTTCCCATGAGGAAAGCTGTCATGCTGAGTTGGAATTGGACATAACTGGCTGGGCTGGAATTTCAGGTATTTCCTTCGACTATTTACAAATATTATTGGAGCATATCAAGCACTTGTAGTCGTGCATTTTTCCTGAATTGAGTGATTGCTTTGGAAGCATCTTCTTAAATTCACCACTTTATGCATAACATTCTCTGTATGCCGAGATACTGTTGTAGTCCAGATATGCCCAAATGGGCGTTTTTTCACTGGCGTTGGAGGTGTAATTCCAGTGAGGACTGCAGGGTTGAACTCCTGCGCTGAGATGTGCTACAGCCCACTGGAGCAAAGGAGCTGGAGGCTGCAGTGGAGGAAAGCAGCTCCTGTGCCTCACAGGAGTAAGTGTGGGATAGTTTACCTGGACTGCCTTAAGGTTTAATTTAAAAGAAAACTGGAAAGGGGCTTTGGACAAGAGCCTGTAGGGACAGGCCAAGGGGAATGGCTTTAACCTGCCGGAGGGGAGACTGAGGTGAGCTCTCGGGCAGAATTATTCCCCTGTGAGGGTGCTGAGGTGCTGGCACAGGGTGCCCAGGGAAGCTGTGGCTGCCCCATCCCTGGCAGTGTTCAAGGCCAGGTTGGACACAGGGGCTTGGAGCAAGCTGCTCTGGTGGAAGGTGTCTATGACAGGGGGTTGGAACTGGGTGAGCTTTAAGGTCCCTCCCAACCCGAATCAGTCTGTGATTCTATGGTTGATAAGCTCTTGCACAGTTATTTTGACTTTATAATTTGGCTGTTCATAGGCTGGAGTTTGTGTTCACAAAATGGGAATGTAAGGCTAGTTGTAGATTTATTCTTGAAGGAATAAGAAGCCTGTTGAAGAGGAATGGCCATACAAGCTTTTAACCTTTGTCAGGACATGCACTTCACCTCATGGCTGCTTGTTGGTTGGGGCAGCATCGTTAGTAGAAGTCCAAAGAATAAGTCAATACATGTGACTGACTGTTCAGGATTTGTAATACTTTGGTTTTCTTGAACTCCTCTTCTACTCAGAATCTAAATAATTCTTTTTCTTTTCAAATTTGATTTAGTGGGGTATTCCTGAAATAGCTCTGTTCTTTTTGTACTCTCCATCAAAACTGGCAGTGCACTTTAGGAGCGTGGGAGTTGCAGCATTTACAAATAGATAGGTGGAAGATTGCTTGAGTACAGGTGTTAGTCTTTATGGGTTTACCTTCGTAATTAATTAACCATAACTCTAAATGAATGCTGTTTAGGGTTTGTTTTGTCTCTTTTTTTTTTTTCCTTAGGTAGCCTGAACTAAAGTGTTTCAAATAAATTGTCTTTCAGTGTCTTCTCAATTTAATTTGTTTCATTTTAATTACTCCTCTCTCACATCATTACAGTCTTGTTTCCGTTTCTGTCTAAATATAATGTTCCTGCAATGCTTTCCAGAGGTTGTAGGAAAAGAGCAGTACCACTGATGCAGAACAGAAAATAGGAATGCACAGTCTCACAAGGAAAAGAGCCAGAGCCAAACTTCTATGAATCACTAAAAGCAGCATTTTGTAATCGTGAAACAAAACATCATGTGGCTGTTGAATTCAGAGCTGAAACACTGGTCAGTCATCAATCGTGTTGGTGAACTGTGGCATCTCTTTTGATTTGCACTGTCCTGATTTATTTTGGACCTTCTATTGCAGGGATTTTCTCACTAAAACTGGTTTGCAGCAGTATCCTGGGAGGCACTGCTAGCCAAGTGTGAGGATTGGTTCTCTGACTACATCCTAGAGGTCTTCTGCAAACCGGGCTTGTTCTCAATCTCTTCTGTTATTTCTTCCTTTATTATACCCATATATCCTGACACTGAGACCTCCCTCACATTCCTACCCATGCTTTCATCCTTGCTGGAAGTAGTCTGAGATTTGCTTGAAAAGAGTCCCTCTATGCACATTCTTCCATAGTATGCTTTTCATGAAGGCTTCCAGAATTAACCTGCTACTTAAAACAAGCATCCTTTTGCTACTGTGAAATTGAAAATAACCTGATAAAAAGATCCTACAATGGTTTTATTTTTATGGAACTCAACACTGAGGATAATTTTTGGGCATCGCTTAACAGCAATTGTGATTTACAGCAACTTAAAGAGTGGCTTTATGTAGTCTTCTCTTACCTTTGCACACATTGTCTAGGAAACCAAAGGAAGGTTTGGAGGCATATAATACCTGCTTTGTAAGCTGTTACGTAGCTGTGTGGTTATGGAGTTCCAGTGGATCCATGATTGCAGTATTTGGACTTGATATAGGAAGGAGAACTAGAAACTGAAAAGGTCTTAATAGGGTTAAAGACTGTTTTCACTAAGTGACTATATTACTTATGCCAGGTTATATTACTTATGCCATTGTGTGTATTGATGCTGAACTAGAAAACTACTTTTCTCGCTTCCCTTTGCAGTGAGAGAAACAAAATATAGAGCAATGAGATCACAGATGTAGAAGAATAAAGATTTGGAGCAAATAGCAAGTATCTAAAACCCAGGTGACTGCATATATGTGGGCTCTCACTGGCCTTTTGAAATTGGTTCCAAGGAGTTTGAGGGCTTTTAAAGTCACAATTTAAAATCCATGAGTTGTGATGCTGGTGTTTTTCCGTTTGATGTGGGTAAGACAGTATTTCCAGAGTTGTTTTCTGGTTTAGTTCTCACTCTTGCAATAGAGAATAAATGGGGCATTTTTACAGAAAGCTCTGATCTAAACAAAGAAGTTAAGGAAGTTTCAAGTTAACCTTTAGCGTACAAAGAGGACAACATCATGACCACTTAAAGAAACACAGGATGTCACTGTGAAAAACAACACAGTGGTAATGTATTAGTAAGCCAAGAACATTCTAGGTGATGGTAATAAAGGGTGTTTCAACAGCTTTCCATCCTTGCATGCTTCATTTACAGGATAGAGGCAAGTGTTTTGGCATTAATTTAGTTTACTGAAAACTGAAAGTACTGCTTTCTTCCTTCTCTTTCTGTAGAATGGAAAGGCCAGGGGAATTGGCTGCTGGATGTTGCGTCTAACCTGCTACATTTAGGCAGTATTTTTGAGAGCCCACTGTCCAAGTAGCTAATAATGCTAATGTATATATTGAGCTTACCATTGCTGGAGACATTTAGGGCACGTTTGAACACAAAATTAGTAGAGATGCTATACACATCTATAAATATATAAACTCTCCATATCTACTGTACATATCCACTATAATATTGATAAATAAACTATCCATATCTACATGCATATCTACTGTGTTGAGTAGAAATGCAAATCCTTTGGTGAGTAGTAGTTGCTTTGGAAATCACTCAGTCATTGACCTGCTGCAGATTAAGGGCAAAGATGTCAAACGCTGATGATTTGCCTTATCTAAGTTTTCAACTAGATTTAGAGAAGATTGAATTGGGGACAGGATGGCTAAAGTAATGGGAGCACACGGGAGCAGCTTGGCAGTCCTGGGGCAGTGGTTGGACTTAAAGGACTTTCCAACCTAGTAGATTCTATGATTCTATTAAATACTCCGTGTGGAGATGGAGCTCTTTTTTATCCTACGTCCCAGTTGTACAAACATTAGAACTAAGTAAAGACAAGATGCAAGGAACACTGCCTAGAAACCGTGGGTGCATTCTGCCTATTGTGAACAGTGCTTTTTAAGCTTTTATTTTAGAGCTACTTTTTAAAAACCAAAATGAACCTGCATACATCAGTGATGGGCATGAATGCAAAAATAATACAGCAATCAGCCACCACTGAAACGCTGCCACCTCTCAAGAAATGACAGCAATTTACCGTATGCCACAGCGCATTACAGTATCATCCTTCATTTTAATATTTGATTTCAAAGATTCATGTTTCTCATATTTATGACAGATGTAAATCTTAGGAATCCAGAGATGTGAAATGATGCGCTCGGCGCTCAGGGTTAAGCTTTTGTGCTTCTTTGCTACTAAATAACATCAGAGTTAAAGGGGAAAAAAAGATTCTTCCCTCTGGAGTTTTCCCAGATGTGAATGTCTTTAGGTAGTTTCTCTGGCAACACGTTACCAAGTTCTGTGTTTTAGCTTATCTATCAGTGGAGGATGGATACACTACATTGATTTTACCAAAGGAAAAGCTGTTTTTCTGTATTAAAGTATAGCAACAAAACTACAAACAAAACTACCTGCTTGTAAAGCATTTTATCCTCCACAGAGGCATCACTTTCAGGTGGTTGTGTGTTGCTGGCTCGAAGCACTTCGGGACTACAAAAGTTGTATCTATGTCTGTGGAAGGACTCGCTGCTAATGAGTCTGAAAGAAAAAAGGTTTTTGTTGACTTTCCAATCTCCAACATGAGTTAAAAGCTGAATTTACCTCTCTGTCACTGTGCTTCGCTTTTGTGAAAACTTCAAAGGTGAATGTAAGCCCCTTAGGTGACAGTTTTGGAACGATGCTACTGCTCTGAGCAGTGCTGTGTCAGTTCTATCACTGAACAGGCACAGAATGAAATGCATTGGGGTGTCAGTTCCATGTCCCATTAGTACTACTTCTTTATCAACACTGTATTAATTGTAATTGATGTAATTTGGATGCAAAACCATTTTTAGGTGAACCATCACACAGTGATGATGGAAATGCTCCGCCTAGTTAGTGATGTTCTAGCAGTGCTACCTGCAAGGTTGTGAACACTTTACTTGCAGCTGAAATGACTTGGAGCTGATTAAAAAAAGACAAATATTTGCTTCTCAAAGCTGATATTAGACTATTCAAACTTAAAAGTATCTGCCCTTTAGTTCACTGCAGGACTTTGCCCTGGATTTCGGTGTTGGTAGGAGCTGAATGCTTAATCTGTCCATTCGGTTTGTTCCTCAGTGCTATGTTTTGCTTTGGCTCTTGTTTTTTCTTTAATGAAAATAGGCTTTTTCTGTTGCAAGTGAGCAATTTGTATGGTAGATTAGATGTTAAAACATTTTGGTTGGGCTGAATTGGTTGGTGCTGAAACTCAAAAGCGCAGGAATGGATTAAGATCAGACAAAGCTGAGTGAAGCTGGCTGTCAGCTACATGCAGACCTTGATGGGGAATATAAATTCCACACTGCTGCAGCTCTCTCAGTTAGTTCATCTGTGCAGAGAAATTAAACCTGGTTACCTGGGTGGCTGTTTATCTTCCTCATTGATTGAGGAAAAAGCTGTTGGTGGCACTAAACAGCAAGTGCTGGTATAGAGGAAAAAGGATCAGATGGGAAGAGATGGGGGATACATCTAAGAGCATTTAGGAGATACGGGGAGTGAAGACACCCCCAGCCATCCATCACCTCTGCTGCTCTGCAAGGGGAATGTTGGAAGTTTGAAAAAGAGTAAGAAGAAAAATAATCGAGTGGCAAATAGAGTTAAAATAGCTTTGATTAATGATAACAAAACAACACCCCAGAACCAAAGCTGAGATGGAACGTTCTTATAATGTGTTTGCAATTACTGAGTAAAAATATACACGTGAAGTACTTGGGAAAGAAAGTGTATATGAAGTCAGGAGCATAATGAAGGTCTTAGGTTAGAAGGCAAACCACAGTGACATTATTGAGAGCTACTCTAGGGAACTTCCCTATCCACAGGGCAAACCAAAATCCTACCCAGTCACATTCAGAGGAGACTTTCTGAGAATGGATTTTGCAAATCTATTGACTGAACTGAAAGACAAAAGACTTGTGTGTTAGCCAGTAAGGCACAGAGTCAGAGATAGAGCAGCTATAAATGTTTACCTACTGTACCTCATTTAAATGTTAAATATTACTCTTGGAATCAGTAGGTGCGTGGGAAAAGGTCACCTCTGCCTTTTTGTGTTGAGGGTAGGCTGTGCAGGAACAGGGATAAGCACGGGCAGCAGGGATTGCGGTAGAAGGATAGAAGTTCATGATGAGGACAGAGTCTGTAGTTAAGCAGGATCCTTGGCCATGGGTGAGAAGCTCAGCTGGTGGGTAGGTCCTTCTCCTTGCTACTCCTTTTCTCAAGGATAGGAGGCAACCAGCAGCAGCACAGGGCTCATGTTTTTCCAAGTGCTACTTCCATGTTGCCAGTTGTTTTAAATCAGAAGTTGCCAGTACCTGGATAGGAACTTCTGCAGTTGTACAGGAGTCATTAAACTTCCACCTATTTGAAAAACAGTGTATACCTCACAGCATAGCACGTGTCATTTCCCAACTGTCTCATTACCATTCTCGTCTCCTCCACCATCATTTTCATTAGCCAGCATTGTTGGAGTGAAGTGTTCAAATGCCGAGGTCTGATTTCAGCACACCGAGCTGGTGCTGCTCACTTTGCACCTAATGACAGAAGGCTGCGGAAGAGCATCCAAAGGAGCCTCAGAGTTCTCATGGAGTCTAACACCACGAGCACAGACACGTTCATGACTTTCAGTAGTTCTCCTCATTATTCAATAGCCTCACACAAAATCATTATTAATAAGCTGGCCTGAAAATCCTATTTGTCAACAGAGATGTGCCAAACGCGTAAACTAGCACTTTAAACTGCCTGTGTGTGCAGGTATCCTTGTGCACTTGTGTGGCTGCTGGACAAGTATATGCCTTAGTGTGCACAAGAAAGCATTTCGATGTAAGAAATAGTGCAAGTTAGTTGTCCATCTGTATCATTTCTTCTCCAATTTTGCTGTATTATTCAAACGATGAGCTTGTAGAGGATAATAAATGGCATGTCTGGCCTTGCTGTGAGCAGATGCCCTGTGCGTATTTCTACTGCTTTTTAAAGTCTGAGGGGTTTTGAAATGACAGAGTTAACACGGTGTTAAAGTCTGCTCTGTTATTCTGCTGTGGTGGTGCATTTGTTTAAGATCCAGTGTCATGCTTTTAATTATAGGTAAGCTGAGGAGGTAGTGATTAGGAAAAGGTTATGTAAAGGTTTAGGCTGTGGCTTCAGATTCGGTTTCAAGGTAAAAGAGCTTAATTCGTGCAAGCTATTATAGCAAATGCTTCCATTTGAGTAATTCTTATGTAGCCTGGAGCGGTTGTCTCTTGGCCATAGCTAGAAAAAGCTAGGCTAATACTGTCTGGTGGACTGAGCTACAGCCACACACATAGTGCTGAGCTGGGGGGCTGTTATAGCTCCTTAAACCTCCCTCAGCTTGAAAAGCTTTAGTGATTTACACTTGACTACATGGAGGCATCAGGATCTATTGCTCTTTCTAAATGAAACTCATTTGTCTTCTTACATCAAGAACTTCTTACTTCATGAGATCAGTGGATTGGGAGAAACTTTGAGTCCAGCCCCTCACATAGATAATCATGCAAAATATATGTAGGAGTTTGTTCTAGTCTTTATCTTCAGTGGCATGTTGCTGTTTCCAGATGCCTTCTGCATATGCTAGCCTAAGCTGTGAGTGACCAACATGGCTGAATATCAAGCAGATGACATTCCAGGTGCAATGTAGCTGCTGTTTTGTTTGTTTTTGTTTCCTTGAGCTTCTTTCTTTGCTCTCTTATCCCCACTTTAAGTCACTGCTGTGGTTGTGGTCAGCCTGTAGCTGGTTTCTCTGATTTGGATCAACCATCTAATTTTTCAGAGCTCTTTTCCCTTACTTTCCCTATAAATCTAATAAGGTAGGGGATGTCATCACAGAATGAATCACAGAATGGTTTGTGTTGGAAGGGACCTTAAAGTACAGCTCCTCAAGTTCCAGCCCTCTGCCATCGACAGGGACAGCTTCCACTAGAGCAGGTTGTGCTCAAAGCCCTGTCCAACCTGACCTTGAATATGACTTGATATGACTTAAATGCTCCAATCTCAAAGTGCCCGTTTGTCCTATGATTAAAGGCTGATGTGCAATACTCATATCTGAGATCTGAGAAGTTCCCGTTACAGACCATTTATTCAAACCGAATTTGCAATGGAAGCAGGTAACTTTTGGGTGCTCGTGGATGAGAAGGTGACTGGTTCTTAGGAGTGGGAACCTGGAAAGCCATAACCATTTGCAGCAGCTCAAACTCCTGCACTAATAAGAGCTGCAGCGGGTGCTCTCCTCCTTCCCTGCCCTCAGGCAGGACCTGCTGTGCAGAGAAAGCTGCTGGCTGCCAGCACATAGGCAACAGGGGAGGCAATTTGAAGAAGGCTTAAATTAAACTCAATCAGGCACAGCAGCCCTGAGCTGAAGGGCTGGATTGTGTGCTCGCATACACACCCTCAACTTCTATTTCCATCTATAGGCTTTGAGAAAACAATGTTGGCATCAGAAATGGGAACAGAAAACCTTTTCATCCCTCTTGAGTTCAATTTTTGACAGTGCTCTTCTTTGCGTTCACTGTTTCTTTTCTCTTTGAAGTTTTTTTTTTACTGAATTTAAAATCTCAAAGATTTAAACCATGTATAGACATAATTATGTCTCTTCATATTTACTTAATCTCACTATTTGTTATCCATACAGTATCAGTAGTGACACATTTTCCTGGGCAAAGTTATAACTGATACATTTTCATGAAGGAAGTGGGAAAAAAGGGGGAATATTTTGAATAGAATGAGTTGACTTCTTTCAATAAAACTAGGCAGGTACTGTGTTTAATGTATTAAACGCCATTCTGTGGATTTGTTCTGTCTTGAGATGGTACAAGACTGGAAGGGAATTAAGGAGACAGACGAAAGTCCCTTGACGTTTTTATATGCTGAAGTAATGGGTGGGCAATCTCACTTTAGACAATGCTGTCTTTCCGTGTAGAACAATTAGTGTTAATGTGGTAATGATAATTCTTTCTGTAAATTATTCTTAATTAACTATTTATGCAATAAGACACTTAAGGATCTGTATTTAACAGTTTTGAAGGGTTTCTTTTCCCCTGCTAATTGGCTTCCCTCTCTGTTTCTTTCCTGTTCTAGTGACTGTCTTCTGTTCACTATTAACTGTGTGCCATCCAGGCTTAAAATTTGGTGTAGATGATGCTTAATTAACACAAAATGGTGCATAAATGATCTAGTAACAGGTGGGTTCCTTCCTCTAGCTATTCTATAACTGCCGATTGCTGGCTTTTCAGTGAAATAATCAAGCTGTAATACGGATTCCAGCTTGCAGGGCTGCCAATCCTACCTGGTATTGTCATCCCGCAGTTTTCAGCAGGTGACAATATGCCCCTCTGCCTTTCAGATGTTAATCTTTATTCGTTCCAGATGTGGAAGTGCCTCTTTGGGGAGGCTTCTGCATCCAATTGGCACTGTGGAGTCAAAACTAGGAAGGGGAAAGTGAAAACAAAAGCTTCTAGGCAGTCAGTTTACTCTGGTTTTCATAAGCAAGGGAGGAGAGTAACAACTTGTAGGATCACCTGCCTCATTTGATGTTGTTTAATATATTTCAAAGAGGTATTGGAACAAGGGGGAGGGAAGAGCCTGCTATGTCAGGTGCTCTTTAATTAGCTCCCATTGTTCTGGTTTGGACTTTTATCATCTTGCAAATGTCGCCTGCTGCCCTGCTTCTTCCTCATTGTTGGTTTTACTTGCGTATAAAGGAAGCATATACCAATATTTTATGTACATAATTGGTCCAGGTTTCTGTATACTGCCTAATGTAAAGTGCACATTCTCCTTTTTTACTGTGGTTTATGTTTATTACACTCTCTACATTGTTTTATGTGCACAGTGTGCTTATTTAATGCGTGGTGTAGTCAGCGAGATGTTATATTCCACTCTTAGCGTCATTAGTGCTGTTTTCCTCGCTGATTTTCATCAAGCTATAGTTTAATTTAATTCACTTCATTATTCTGCAAAGCATTTCAGATCTGTTGGATTTCCCTTCTGTTGCTTTTAAAACCACCGGTGTCTCAAAACAGTGAGAATCGAAGTATTTTTAGCTTTGTTTTTCCATTCTTTCTTTTTGACGCCTTCTGAGCATCCTAAGGTTTCTGTAATAGAGCCAATCAGATAAAGCCAAATGCTGATAGCTTTACAAGTTAATTAGCACCTCAGCTCATCAGCTCACTCAAATTAATACTGGAGTACGCATATCAGAATCTCATCTTCCATTTGCACTTAGTGGAGGTGATTTTGCAATATGTTAATTTGTATTGTGTGCAGAGCGTATTTAATTTTCAGTGCTCTTATTTTTTGACCTATTTAAACTCAGGATCTAAAATCTTACAGGAATTGGCTTGTTTCAGCTTCGGGAAAGAATATGGAGAATTCAGTGAATTGCTAGGATTTATTCTGATTAAACAACATTGACCGATAAACTTCTCTACTTATTCACTTGGAAAGTAGGTATTTCTGTGTCAATTTTGGTTTATTTTTAAGCATATGCAGCTTAGGGCTCTTGTAAATAAAAGTAACTGCATGACTACAGTAGGAAAAGTAACTTCAGCCTAATCAAGCCATAATTGTCTGAGTTAGTAAGACCTGCAATAATTAAGATACTTTGCAGAAGTGAGAAGCTATTCATATTCAGTCCATTACATCCTTAGATTTTTTGCTACATAGGCTTTTCCTTCAGAGACTGAAAGAAAGGGTGGCAAGAAATATTTACACTGATGGTGAGCTCTGCTATGTATTAGAGCAAGCAATTAGGATTTGAGAAGACTCGGTATTTTGGGAAGAGTGCAGATAATTACTATTTATTGTCGTCTCCTCAGCTGCAATGTATCAAGAAAAAGTATCTGATATAAATTACTCTTCCTTTAGAGATGATTACTGTGGGACACTTCAGGAGTAGCCTGCACTGCTGCAGAAGACTGTCCTAATGCTGTCGGTGAGCAGGAAGACTGAAGTTCTGAGGTGGTCCTTCCTCTGCAAACTCAGAGAAGGAAAGTCCTTTGAGTCACAAGTCTAATGTCACACCACTGGAGTGGTGCTTGGAGCTGAATGCAGTGGAAATGCACCAGTACCACTCTGCTAGCTGAATAACCCTAATCTAAGCAAGCAGTTGATCCAAATACTGACACATGGATTTAGAGTATGTTAAAAGTGGAAATCAGGACCATGTCTCTGGAGAATACAGCTCTTGTCTACATTTTAGTTTTTAGGAGTATTCCTCAGGGGTTTTAGCCTATATTCTGCCTATATACTTTACCATCCCATCATCCTTTGCATTTCTTGGGATAGAGCAGAAGAAATCTGAGTTTAGCCTGTTTGCGATAAGCTTGCTAGGTAGAATGGATTATATGCCTGCTGGAATATAGACTTTTATCAAATTTTATCGAATAGGGTGCAGGTAAATGATTCTTTCTTTTAATCAAGGTTAATCTGATTACAATCAGAAAGATGCCCTTGCTCCCTTAGGCACATCCCAACCTTGTTATCATCTCAGATTCATCCAGCCTTTCAAGAGAGGGTTTTATTAGCTCTTCCTTATCCCCAAATAATTACTCTAGACAAAGAGCTATTTGTAGAGAACATCCTGTCTAAAGAAAAGGGATTCACAAGAAATCACAGGCCCAAATAAATTCTCTAGTGCTCTGTGACATGAGTTCTCTTGTTGTCCTTGATCTTAAATCACAACTGGGTCATGCTGCTGAACTTCTGCTTGGGGAATGGTACTTCAGTTGACAGAGATGCCTCCTCCTTGATGTGTTGGGGTTGAAATTTTACTCTTGGCGCTTAAGCCTTGTGTTTGAAGAGGACCATGAACTTTTTGAGGAGACTTCTTGCAAGAGTTTACATTTACCTGTGAGTAAACTGCTACTCACGGTTACACAGCATCCATGCCTCTTGCATATAACAAGATGTGTGAACAGTTCTTGTATCATGAACGTAGGAGCTGAACTTCTCTACTGTATTACTGGAGTCCAGACCAGCTCCTGGGTCCCTTCTGTATCACACAGGGAGAGCCAAATCTCTCAGGCTGACGTTCAAGAGCCTGTAGATAGACCAAGATGGGAGTCCAACATCCTGCTCTGCTCTACATCCTAAGTAACTGGCACCAGGCTGTGCAGCTGCATTCATCTCTGAGACAAGAGACCTAAATCCTCCTAAGATTTGCACACTTTCATTGGGCATAGATCAAAGTGTTCCTCCTTTCCTTGACATACTGTCACGTCAGGAAAAGTGGGGTGATTTTGATGATCAGTGCTGCTGCCCTTTTATAAAACAGCTTCACAATTACAGAGCTAGGAGGTAAGAAGCCCAGCAGGATCATTAATTCTTTAAAGTTTCCACTTCTTTTCATTACAGCTACCTCTAAAAAAAGTCTCTACTTTCTGAGCTTACCCTATGTCAGAAATCAGCAAATTGTGTGGGGAGTTGCACCCCACACATGGTGCACTAAAAAGAACCCAAGCCAAACAAACTTAGACTGTTTTGTGTACTTTGGAGTCATCTATTTACTTACTAATACAATGTGCACCAACACCCAGGCTGTCTACTCACACCTATTCCTCTTTTAAGGGAAACTGCCTTTACTAATGCAAACAGAGGAATTAATCATAAGTGGCTTGATCTACGAAACGCTCTCCCAGCGATGGTGAAGGTCTGATCTTTTTTTTCTTCCTCCCCTCAAATAAGGAAACTTAAATTACTTAAGGGAGTACTTAGCCTCCACTGGTGCAATTAGATTAATGTAGGAGGAATTTTGATTTATTTCCAGAGATGAATGTATGTTTCTAGGTCAGTAACTCTATTTAGAACAAAAGATCTTCAGGTTTTTCCAGAATAAATCCAAATGGAGTGTTACATGTGCTGCTCTCCATTTGAATTCCAGTTAAATCTTCATCTGAGTTTCTTCTTGCCATTTGCTTGAGGCACGTCATGGGTCCATAAGAGTTAAAGTTCAGAAGTAATAAATGAATTGGGAAAGAGGGGAAGTGGTAATAGAATGGTGATGTTCATTTATATTGCCAGAAGACTGGTGTCATTCACCCTGAATTGGTAGCATAAGCCAGGAAAGGGCCAGATGGAGAAGCAGGGACATTTGTTAGCCGTAAAATACTATCCAGACCAGTAGCAGTAAAGTTAACAGTGGAGCATTGAAGGACACAATGAAGCTTATCCCTTCTAGTATAGGAGTCATTGGGGTCTGGGTAGGAGGGTATTTCAGAGTGATACCACTTTGTGCTTTTTCATCCTACCAAACTTAAAGAACTTTACTAACATGTTCAGCGCAAGATGCTGATTGCCTCAGCATCCATCCCTAGTCAGTGGATCTCCAGAGGGAAGTTTATATTGTGGTTGATACTTAGCCGTGGGTGCTGTAGTATGGAGATTCTGCTGGAGACAAGGCCATTTCCAGGATGTGTGGTCCTTCAATTGACTGTGATTATTGATAAGGTGGTGTGAAATGTTGTCATGGGTTCAGCAGCAGCAGTCATTTTTCTTTAAGTAGTAGCTGGTGTAGCACTGTGTTTTGGATTTTTAGCT
>JASSUY010031539.1:0-16479 GCA_032466535.1 Forpus xanthops | reverse complement strand
ATTTCCCCGGGACTGGGGAAGAAAGAGGGGGGGGGGGTGCACAGAACTGTTTGAGGGGCCTCAAACTACGACAAATGTGTTCTCAGTAAAATGGTTTATTTCATACCATTAGAAGGGTGGATGTGATGAAGCCAGAGCTTGCTGTTTGTCAGCTGATGACTACCTTTCTGGGAACCAAAACCAGATTTCTAGATTTGGCCCCTTGTATGCAACCTAGAGAATACGGCAAAAAGGATGGGAATTGTATCAACTGAAACGAAGTTAAATATGCAGTCTGTTGCAGTGGATGTGACTGGGTTGGTAATGTGTCTGCTGACAAACTTCATGACAGAATCGATAAAACTCGACCTCTGAAGAAATGGAAATTCCAAGAATTAGTCGAATCTCTCTGAATATTCAGGATACCACGTGAGACTGGAAATTAACTCATGTTTCTTGTGGAAAAATATCCTCTGGCAAACCGTTAAATGTAAATTTTGTGGGAGTTGTATGTATCTTACCCATTAGATATTCAATATAATATACTTTCCTTTTGATAGCTACGCTAACCAAGGGAATGTATGGTGGGTGTTGGCATAGAATATAACCTCATGCTCTAAAAAAGCCTCAACTCTTCTTCATTCCTCCAAGAATCCCTTGCTCAGTTCTTCCACAGCAACCCAGGACTCAGTTTGTGGCCCACAATCTGCTGCTCTTTACAACTGTGTTTGAGTGTTGTTGCAAGGATTTGTGACTGAGCTAATTACCTGACAGTATCTGAATTTACAGCCTGATAGTTAATTATTCCTTATCTGCCATTGGCGGTAGTTTACATGTAAACAGCTACTGGAAAGCAAATAATCCTCCAGGGTAGAATTGAAGTGTATTCCGAGAAGTATTCCCTGTATGGGTCTCAGGAGCAGGATGCGCTTCTGTCATGTTTCAGTTCCTTGGCAGGTTTTATAAGGTGACCTGTTATGTATAAACATCGTTTATCCCCATTGCCAATAACGCTTATGCAATTGTAGTCTGAATACTAATCCTGAAATATAGTTTAGGCTCCTTTTGTATTCATGATAGATTTTTATGAGCTTTTTCCATTGCTGGTGATGTCAGCAGAATCTCTCTATTGAATTATGGATTAGATATTTAATCAAGGTCTGTACATTATTACACAAGTCACTTCTTTCTGTTTTCTCTGGAAAAAATGAAATAAAAAAGATTTGATTTGCAAGGGAATTGAGTGAACACTTGGTAAATAAAATCCCATTGTGCATCTTGTACCTCTGTCTAACAACATGCAAATATGAAACAAGACATGTATGTCCAGCAGGCCCTTCCACCGGAAGCCGAGGAGATTTTCTACATCAGTAAGAAAGGAACACAAAATTCAGAATCATTTCCACCAACTCTACACTTTTCTGTAGTTGTTCCTGCAGGTTGGACTTTTAAAACATCTGTTTAGCCTGGTGTTTGTTTTCTCAACATCTTGAATTGTAGTTGAGATGTGGCTGCAAGACCAGACCAGCAGCCTCGCTGGTTTAGCAATTACATCTGGTTTTATTCCAAATTATGGTTTTTGTCCAGCTGTCTTTTCAAACCATTTCTGTGAGTTGCTAGGATACATTTCTAAAAGTGGAAACTGTTTACACAGCCTCAATATGAAAAGTCTTTGTATTTCACTTATTTCTTGCCAAGGCTTCATTGCGAGGCTCTGCTGAAGTTTACCAAGTTCTCAAAATTGTCATACAATCCTGTTTCTTTGTTTGTTGTGATCAGGGAAATGCATAGCTGATTAAATGAATCTTGTTTTGTCTACTATTATTAACTCCATTTGCTGAGCTTCCATTCAGATGGATGTTCAGTCAGCTCAGTCCTGACCAAAGGTAGTCCTGCAAGCACTACGGATGAGGCCCTTCTAATCAAACTCAAGCTGAATTGTGCCTCCACGCTTTCGACTTTACATGTGGCTGATACTGAGGTGGTGAAAAGGTGAAATCAGATCATTTGAAATAAAAACAAACCACGCATTTTCCAAAGAAAGGTATTGAGATTTTAGGTAAAGAACTTGAAATTTGCCTTGTCTTATACTGATAGGGTTTCTAAACTGTAAAGAGTTTTTTATGCAACAGTAGTCACAGAATCACATCTGCCAGATGGAGTATGTTAAAGGGCAGCCTGCTGAGCAGAGAAGGCAACAAGCTTGAAAAGCCAAGCACATCGATGAATGCACCATCTCCCCTAGGAAGCAATGAAGCTGCAGACAGTGTTTACAGTTAAAACACACTGATTTGTAGAGACAGTGTTGAGGGTGAAGGTAGAACTTTGATTTATTGTGTTCTATTAGAAAACAACCACATTTGATGGTGGCTTGAACCAAAATGCCAGCTCCCCAGCTGTAAGGCTGTCCATGAATCCATGCTTGGAGCCTGGCTGGTTGAGCTGACAACAAAATTCCCATTGACTAATATGAAGGTGAGATTGGAGTTGTTCTGTTGCAGGAGAGATGACCTACAAGGCAAAGCACTCCAGCACCCAAGATGGAGGGCTACAGAGGTTGAGAAGTAAAGAAGACCTGAAGAGTAAAGGAAATGCCACTGAGCAAAGCAAGGTCCAACTATAAATAGAATCATAGAATAGTTAGGGTTGGAAAGGACCTTAAGATCATCTAGTTGCAACTCCCCTGTGATGGGCAGAGACACCTTCCACTAGACCAGGTTGCTCGAAGCCCCATCCAACCTGTCCTGGTTGACTATATAAAGGACTATAATCTTTTAGTATAAAAATCTGTATGGTAGAAATGCTTTTTCAACATCTAAATTTCTGCTTTGATTTGCTGCTTCAGGCTCATTGTGGATGTTTTTAATATTAAATGGATTTTATCTTTGTGGTATCCTGTAGGAGAGTGGCTGAAGAAAGAAGAGTTGGCATTTAAATCTTACGAGAATTCTTCTTAAATGGTAGTTCTGAGATTAGTGTTGGTAGCCACTGTTGTGATCTTTTCATACCAGCCCAATAGGCAGTTAAATAACTGCTACGGGCATAATCAAGAGTCAGATTATATTGAATGCCTGCAGACTCCACCAGAATGGTCTAAGGGAAGGCTATTACAGATGAAACAAAACATAGCATTTAAATCCTAGCATAAGAAGCAGATAGACCAAGAGAACACAGATCATGGTTTAATTACCTATGTAGAAGAACATTTAGAAAATTAATATTGGGCTGTTGGCAACTGAAAACATTTGAAGGTGTTGATGACGGACCATAGCTCTGTGCGTATGTGGTACCTGGAGCAAATATAGGACCAATGGCTGTAATGTGTCTGGGTCCTGCAAGCGTCAGAGGACTGAACTCTCAAGGATGGTACACACTTTCTTAAAATGATGGCCAGACATACATTTGCATTTAAAAGCTTATAAAAGTAGCTGCATGGTTGATGACTTAAGAGTAGCATCCTGTTATGATGATGTTCAGGTAAATTGTCTAACTGATGAAAGGTAAAGCCATTCTTTTTTGTTCTGCAAGCAAAGAATCTTGAAAGTTATAGACATGTATACACTATTTCATGTGACCTAGGAGAACCTGAACATGGCCTTTGTGTCTTTTGCATCTTCCTGTGGATTGCTTTTGAGGAATATCTCTTCAGTTTACTTAGCAGTACAGTGTTAGAATGCCATAAGAGCAGAATGGCATCTCCTAACTGAAGAATTAGGCTCGTTTTTTTTTGCCTTAAGGATGAAAGTACTGTACATCTTTCAATTGCACCTCCTGGTAGTACATTGAAGATGAAGTTTAGTGTTAGGCAGCACTTACCTGGGGAGGGAATTGGAAAGATTTTAGTTCACCAAGCCTAAAGTTTTTAAGGTATTTAATAGGGTTAAAGAGTGTGACCTATCATATGGGTGCTGATAAAAGGAAGCACTGGTAACAGCAACAGGAGATCTGTGGTTAATCTGAATGCTGCAGCAAGGTACAGTGGAAAATTGTGATCTTGGAGGCCTTTTCGTTGCCTGCAGTAGCTCTGAAAACTGGAGAGCTGCTATTTGTTCTGGTCATAGATGTCCTAGATAATGAACTCATGTTATTACATGAGTGTTACCTGCAGCTAAGAGTCATTCCTAACTCAGAGGTGAGGTCTTGTTGAGCATGTGGATGATGGAAGTCATTATATACCCCCCTTTCCTGTTAATCTTTAAATTTGATGGAAAGACTTCATGGAGTTGAAAAAGTAGGGAAACCTTGTTTCTTGAGCCTTGGTTTTGGACTAAGTTCTAAGGAAAGAAAAGCACATAGCACGGCCTTTCCTCAGCATATCCATTAATAGGTCTCTCTCCTCTATTCAGTTGCCTGCTTTCCCCTGACTGGTAAAGTGAAAAATTCATAATATAGATGAGACTTGACTGAAATTGGCCAGATGGTTCAAGTGTTATGCAGGGAAGAACAAGCACGAGAAGGGAGGATTGGGGTTTCTGTTGCTTTACGTATTCCCACATACATCCATGAAGCATGTGGCAGTGTTACTCTTATTTCCTTGGGAAACCAGACTAAAAATGATGGCAAATAGGAAATAAACCCAATTCTGTTACTCTGTAGTGTGTTATAAGGGAAAAGCCTTATCCACATATCTGGATTGCGAGGGGTTTTGAAGTTGTGATAACCCAGTTGTTAGTAACCATCATTTAGATGTGTTTTTTTAACATAAATAGGACTTATTTGAAGTATGTTGAATTAGGAAACTCATGAATAAATATTTTGACATAATTAGAATTATATGGCTAGAAATTGACCTACTTTGCATGACAGATGCTTGAGAATCCCCCAGCTAATAGCATACTAACCTGGCATAGCAATGCCCGGTCTTATAATACACTAAGCTGCATACAGACATTAAATTATTAGATTGTTGGTTTTTTTTCATGGAGATTAGACACAGTTAATTTTGTTTGTAAATTAATAAGTTATAGGCAAGTTAGTGAGAAGACACTGAGGTGCAGTCCAGAAGGATTTGGACTCTAAATAACTAGAGTATTACACGAAGTGGACAGGTCTTATGCTCTTCAGAAGAGAAGCACAACTGCAAGAGGAGTAATAATGTTTTAAAAGTCTGGCAGTATGTTAATGATATAGATAGAATCATAGAATAGTTAGGGTTGGAAAGGACCTTAAGATCATTTCGTTCCAACCTTCCTGCTATTTCCTCCCTGGAGACTGTCCTTTATGTCAATGTTGATTTCAGGAGACTGGTTTTAACTTCATGTCCTTAAAGTTAATATGACAAGATATCTGGACAAATAAAGTTAATGGAGAACACTGCCCTTAGAATTAGAGTCTTTTCCTTTGAACTTTATATGGGTTTTTCTGTGGAAATCATCTTCCTTTATTATTGTAAGCAGCACAGATGATGAAACAGTTCAGGTGCACATTGCACAAAGCACGGTTTTCAGGCTTCGTAAATTTTTGTTCTTTGGCTCTAGAAATAGTGGTGCTTTTATTCTTGAAGTACCACTGCTTTTTATTTTTAGCATGAGAAAGGTTTTAGTGAAGAAAACCCTCCTCTCTTTTATTTAATTCACGCAATGAAAAATGGCATCATATGCAGGTTCATTAGCTCCTTTATTCGCTCCCCAGTTTTCTCTGGTTTTGAAGAACCTCTGTAGATGAAGTCAGCTTTGTTCACACTTTTTTTCCTGAGGTCTGGAGAAGAATATGATTTAGATCTCTTATAATGGACTCTTGTTGCCAAGGAAGTAGTAAAAAGATATGTATAATCTCGGCAAATAATATGTTCTTTTTCAAGCCTTTAGGAGTAACGGACTGAGATACTGCTCCTACCCTCTATCTTGGTTTACTCCAGCTGCTTAAAATTTCCTAGAACTAGGTTAAAACCATCCTTTTAGCACTGGTATTTCTTCCCAAAAGGATATGATTCGGTAATCCTCACAGCACCCAGTTACTAGACACAGACCTGGGGACTGTAAGCAGAGGCACTTTCAGGTACTGCTCATTTGGGGACAGTACTCCTCATTTCGAGTAATGAAGACATCATTTTTAAATAAGTCATATTTAGAGGGCATTTATTTGCAGTTGGGTAATTTGGGTTCTTTGGAATCATCACCCAAGGGCAAGGGCATTGGTGATTTTTTGGCTGGATGAGCTATAGCCTCCCTTTTTAAGAGCTTTTCTCTCGCTTGAGGAGTGTTTGGAAGGAAGGTTGTTAGTGAGTTCTTTCTGGTTTGCACTATACCTTCCTGCTGTTCTTTAGGTGAATAACTCTGAAATACTGGACTTGTGTGCAGATGGCTCAGCAAACTTGTTAAAATCTGTCAAATTTAGGAGCACTAAGCACTCTGCTTTGGTCTTTCAGCCTGTTTCTCCTCACATACCAAGAGGTTCTTTGGATTCAAACATTCTAACATAAAATATGGTAGAGTATGAGGCATCCCTGCCCATGGCAGGGGGCTTGGAACTAGATTATCTTAAGGTCCTTTCCAATCCAAACTATTCTGTGATTCTATGATTCTAGGTTAGCTTTGGGGTTACTTGGATCTTTGTGCCCTTACAGCTTAACCCATTTATGCCCAATGTCTTGAAAAAGTGTCCCAGCTTTTCCCAGTTCCTTAATTTCCTTTTTTCATACTTGAAGTAATCTGATGATCTTAAGGTCCTTTCCAACCTAACTATTCTATGATGGGGTTGTTGGAGGGGGTTGTTGTATTTTATTACTTTTCTATTAATACTGTGTTTCATTCTGTTTCCTGGGTACCAGCCCAAACACTTTGGCTTCTTGATGCCTGATCAATGTAGTTCCAGAAACAAAAGAGTTATCCTGATGTGCAAGAGATGTGCAAGCCCCAATTCCTTACCTCTGGAATTCATTATGGCACAGGCGTGTTTCGCTTCTTATTAATGCTTTGCCCAAGGGTGATTGCTAGCAGTAGTCTTTTCATTTTTGCCTCCTGCTGCCACTTTGACAATAGGAACGGCAGCAGGAGGCAAAAATGAAAGGACCAGACTGAAAGAAGCACTTTGCCATTGTTGTAATTTTGAAATTGATGGCGTTTTTTAGCCCAAAGTCTCAGGAAAAAAGCTGCTTTCCTCTTTGCTTCCTATTGTTTCTCCAACAGAGAGAGACATTCTCTGATGTTGCAGAGGCAGTGGGAGGCCAAAATGAAAATAATTTCCTTCCTGAAACATTGGATAACAAAATGTGAACAATTTCAGCAGGGAAATAGTGGTTTGAGTTTTTTTTTTGTCGACTGCCATGTGGTGGATACTGGTATTTCCATTTGTTGTATGCTCAGCAGTAAATCAGCCACACAGTTGTCAGCTCCTCCCGCCCCTTCCTCCCTCTGCTCCCAGAGGGATGGGGAGGAGAATTGAAAGAATGTAACTCCCATGGCATGAGATAAGAACAGTTCATTAAGTAAGGTATAACACAAACCACTGCTGCTACCACCAATAATAATAATGATAAGGGAAATAAGGGAAGAGAATACAGCCGCTCACCACCCTCCAACCAATACCCAGCCTGACCCAGCAGTGATCTGACTCTTACAGGTCCCTGCCCCCAGTTTTTACATCCTGGGCATGACGTGCTGTGATATGGAATACCTCTTTGGTCAGTTTGCGTCAGGTGTCCTGTCTCTGCTTCCTGGCTTCCCCTCCTCCCTGGCAGAGTATGAAACTCAGAAAGTCCTTGGTCAGAGTAAACTTCTGAGCAGTAAGTAAAAGCATTGGTGTTATTGGCGCTGTTCCCAGGCCAAAAGTCAAAACCACAACACTGCACCTGCTACTATGAAGGAGAAAAAATGACTGCTGCTGCTGAACCCAGGGCACCATTTGATGGTGGAAAATAAATAGCAGCTGCTTTTCTGATTGAATTAATGTGATTGTAGGATAATTTCTACAAATTTATTTACTGTGCATTTTTAACATGTCTTTTGGGGGGTTTTACCTTTTCCTATGTGAGAGTGAGTACATAATTCCCTTCTGAGGCCACATGCTTCCTCTAATGTCATGGATCTAGCACCGGCTTTTTTAAGCCAGAAACTTATGGGTCTGTACATTCAAGAGCTTCATTTTTACCAGCATCATGAAAAAGATTAAGAAATCCAGATGTAATTGTCAGTGACACTAATTCCATAGGAAGAAAGGTGCAGGGTGGTTCTGAAGCTGTACTGTCACATTGGTGATGTACTTGCTGTCACAGCTCATTGCATGATGCAGCTTTTCTGGAGTCTTTGCTCAGCAATACTGGGCTTTGAGTGTTACTGAGGTTAAGCGAAGTGGGAGGTGAGGTGGGGCTGAGCTTCAGAGGAGGCCAAGTGGGAGAGCTATTATGCTTCATTTGAGACTGATGTTCACCTTCTCTGCCCCATGGTTTGGTGTGACTCTTATTTGCAACGGAGAACCAAACCACCCAAGGAACAGAAGCACAACCACCAGACTCTGCAGATGTTTGCAGCCTCTTGTGATCTAATGCACCATTTTCTAACTGTTCTAATGAGTACTGGCGTGAGTCTTCAACAAAATTGAGTTCTGCATCAACAAAGAGGAGGGAGGTTGCCCTGGCACATAACAATGATTTCATTCAGTGTGGTGCACTGCATGCACACAGCACGGGTGCAGGAGACCACAGTGTTGACAAGGAGGGTAAAGTGTAAATCAGAGAGTGGCATTGTCCTCCTGTTTTAGCTGTTATGGGCTATTGCTCTTTTCTTTGAGGACTTTAGTGTCTGTAATTAGTTGTCTTGAATGGAAAGATTTGTCTCTTCTTGAACATGTGAGAAATTTGGGAATGTTAATCAGAAGAGTATAGCCTTTCCTTAACTTGCTTTTTATAGTCCTGGAGAATTAACATTTCTTTTAAGACAGCACAAGAATTTGGCATTTGTATGAAAAGAACTGATAATCCACCCTTTTTCTTTCTCGATACATAACAGAAACTAAACTCTTCAACCAAATGTATTTGTAGGCTTTGAAGTGTAAATGGTGAATTTGTGTGTCTCAACATGACTTTGAGGAGCCACGTGTAAGCGCATGCATGTCTGTGTCCTGGATTAGCTGAAGTCTCATTAAAATTGTTCTTGAGAACTACATACTTCAAGCCAGATACAGGTAGACACGTAAAGCAGCTTGATTTTTCTTTCCTAAATTCTGAGCACTTTTAGTTCTTGTAGGATTAAAGACTGGAATTCAGCAAGTGCAAATCTTGTGTTCACATAGGAAATAATTATTTAGATGATCATCTTTGAATGATCAGTTTTCCTAGTGTAGCCTAATTTTTGAGCTGCTTTATGGTGCTTCTGAGTTCTATAATGGAGCTTGGAAGGAAAGGCACTTCTGATTTGCTTTCTTCTTCCCCAGCAAGTTTTGGCTGGGAAATGACACATTCTGGGCTAATTTAGCAACACAAATTTAACTTACCTCTTCTTGCTGCTTTGGAAGCCCTGTATAGAAACGCTTGGCAGTGGAGGGTGTCTACTTGCTAACCTATTAGAGCTGTTTTGCTTGGTCATATTAGTGCAGCTGTAACAGGACCCTTGGTTTTCAGAGTGCCTGGGCTTTTACCATGCTCCATCCAAATGCAGTGCACATATTAATGCCAGTTAAGGATGACTGTAAAATCAATTGCATTTTCTTAGTTGATTTTGCCTCAGAAGCAACCGATTTCATACTCACATATAGGCAAGTGGGTAAGGAATTAACTGTTTGACCCTATTTTCTCAAGGGCTTTATGTACTTGATGTTTTGGTATCTGCTTGATTTAACCATTCACCCCAACATGAGGTGAGCAAAGTGATAAACTGTATTCTGTCTTTTAAATAGAAGCCACAGATACCAGTCCTCTCCCTTCCTCTCTAGTGGTCCAGAAAACATCATTTTTATTCTTAATCTCTAACAGCAGAAAAACACCACCAAGTTTTCCTTGTTTCACTTTTGGTTGTTCCCTGGGGTTCACTGAACAAGGCTCGTACCCCAAAACGAGGTTTTATTGTAGTGTCTCATTTCAATTCAAACCAGTGTAGAATTTGGGATTTTAGCTGCTTCTGCATCCAGCTTGTAAAAAAGGCACATTACAAAATGGCTTTCAAAGATTTATGAAGACTTGTATGGTACAGAGGCAGAAAGGAAGCTTAATTACAGTCAGCTTTTGGTCATTTTTGTGTCTGAGGATGTGCCCATATACTGTCATCTCAAAGGCCATCTAAGAAAATAAAATTGATCAGTGAGCCTTCTGGCTAAAACTAAAATGGGCACTTTGTCATCTGCCCATGGTGCATGTGCTCAATCACTGCCATCTCCTGTGTGCTCCCCTGGACTCTCCATCACTGAGATTTGTCCAAAATTCTAATCAAAAGTTATTTCATACTGAGCCCTTCTCTGTAAATAATTGAATTCTTCTCTTGACTTACTCACACATACTTCTATCACACAGACTTCTTTGTATTATAAAGAAATAATTCAGTGTAGTCTATGCAACTGTTTGCTTGGGAGACTGTAAAATGTACATCTTGTTTTGTATTAGCTTGTGTAGAGTACAAAGCATTAAGATAAAAACTTGGCAACTGCTGTCACCTTGTGAATGACATCTCTGCTCATAAAGCTCCGATCAAAGACAGCAAATAATATGGGAACATCTTATTTACTTACATAGGAAACTTGGTTCTAAGAGTGGGGATGTGTAGGTGTCTGAGTACAGTAATTCACAGGCTAATAATGCCAGAAGCCATAAAATCTCTCAGTTGGAGGTTACTGTGAATAGCAGTGCTGAACAATTGGGAAGTACTGCTGAGATGATAGTCTGAATGATGATTGAGTTTTCCTGGAGAGCCCTTATCTGTGCTTAAAATTGTAGGTAATGTGTTTAAATTTAACCATAATAGAAGTTCATTGAGCCTTCAGAGTAGTTTCTGTGTCCCCTCTTTAAATGGTTTATCATTTTCCTCCGAAACATTCTTGGTCTTTACATTGAAGAAAAATGCTTGTGCTGCTGTCAAAAGGAGCATTTTCTCAGCAGAAGGAGCAAGAGTACTGATGGAGCAGTGGGAAGGAGGGAGGTTCTCCCTCTAGTTCCTCATGCGTAGGAGGCTTGCGTACTGCCTGACAGCACTCTTGGGCAAGGGCAGCTCATAGGAAGGCATAGGGTTCTTGGCAGGAGGAGGTTTAAAAGGTAGTTTACTGAGGTTTTATGTACTTGTTCTGTGGCAGTATCACTTTGTCAATACATTAGTCCTCAATAGGGTTCACTTGTTGACAGCAAGCTGTCTGTAGCTGGGTAAGCTAAAAGCATTCCAGAATATCTTGCAGACTTTTTAAGAGTTTCCCTGTCATTTGGTGGAAAAAGTTTGCATTCCAGTTGTACTCATATATTGCAACCAAGATTTTGTGTAGGGTCCTACATAGGAAACAGGTACTTATTCCCTGTAAAATTATAGCATGCTTTTTAAGGTTGTAATCCACCTCTGTAAACAGATTGCATTTCGCTACACCAATAGGGTTTTCAATGGCTAGGAGCGAGCCTTTATCCATCAAGTAAAGTGTGAAACCCAAAGTACATCTTCATTTAAACACAGCAGTGATTGTGAATGTACTCTGGTCACTTCAGATGAATTACAGATCCTGAAATCAATCCCCTAAGTAACTCTCTTGTTACAAAAAAGTTAAAGATGGCTAATTGCAAGAAACTTACTTGAGAACTATTGTTAGAGTAAGCAAATACTAGTTATAACACCAGGAACTAAATTGCGTGCACATATACTGCTAGATACTGCTAGGCCAGGTTGGACGGGCCTTGAGCAAACAGCTCTAGTGGAAGGTGTCCCAGCCCATGGCAGGGTGGTTGGAACTAAATTATCTTAAAGTCTTTCCAGCCCAAACCCAAGATCCAGCCCTTTGTGTGATGGATACTTTCCATCCCTCTGTATCAGACTTGCAGTTTTGTGAAGCCATTGAGAAAAATGTTCCATCAAGGAAGATAAGTCATTTGAGCTTCTCTTGATTCTTTCCTGAATTGCTGTTTCGTTGCTGATCTATGAAAGGTACATATAATTATGTGTGAATATTTTCTCTTTTACACCTGCTTATGTGCTTTTTTCTTAAGGAAGTCTGTAGTTGATTAAAATTACTGTGAATTTTCTTCAGATAATTGATACCAAATGAAGCTGCGCACCATGTGTGTACGCATATGTGCAAATACATAAAATTAAGGACGCATATATATGTGGGCATAGGGGTGGATAAATGCGCAGCTAATGGGAAATACCTTCCACTTAGCAACAGATTTAGTAATCTTCGGTGTGTGCAGCATCTTAGAGGTCATTGTGCACCACAGTGTGTGTGCTATAAAAATGCTAATTGTCCCCCATGAAGACATAGGCAGTTTATAAGTGCCTATGTGATTGTTTTTCAGCCCGGTGAGATAGAAGGAGGTGTTATTTCAGGTTTATAATTTGAATGTGTGATGGATACAACTTTGACAGTTTATTAGTTAGGAAAAGGACAAAAACCACAGTGATGTGTCGTTCTTCAGTGAATTGATTGCCCAGAGCATGTTATTGACTTTGGCGATAATATCATTATATATTTTACAGTCATAAAATCAAGGAATTCAGATTATGCCCTGAGGGCTTCCCACGTTTAAATAAAAGATATAGCCATTTCCAGGGCTATTGGTTTAGATTAGCTTCTATGAAGAATGCTTGTATGTTATAAGAACATGCAGTAAAAGCAACAACGTGCTTATTGCTGTGGTGCCATGGTTTGTCTTCTTTTCCTATTTATGAAATGCACTCACTTACAGATCCCCTGAGAGAAGGAACAGTATTTGCTCTACATGTTGCCATATTAGTACAATGTTAGCTTGGTGGTCTCTTGGGATAAGAGCCAAAATCAAGTGTAATCCTTGACTAGTGCTAAGAGTGAGGATAAGTCTTTTTGAAACGCTTACCAAAATACCCAGTGCCTAGGAAGAAAACCTTGCGTTGAGCTGCAGTCTGCAAAACTAAGAGCATTGCATAGAACCAGATAATGCAAGCACAGTGCTCCTTCTTGATGTCAAAGTCAGGCATAAATGGCAGTCGGGGTGCTGCTGTGATGGAGATACCCTAGGAGCAATTCCCTAAGCAGCTGTAGTGACTCCTACTGCTGGGTGAGGCCTGGGAGCATCCACCTCCCACAGCAACTGATGTGGCTCTGGCCTGGATCTTCCACAGTAGATTACATTCCTCTTGGACTGTTTACCAATCACATTTTGGGATTGAATGTACCTGAGATACTTGGGGATTTGTTTCCAGGTCTGTTTCTAGCTTGCTTGAGGGAATCTTCATCAAATTAAGCTATATTGCCTTAAATAAAGATTATTAACTTGAGCTAAAAACCTTGTTCATGACTTCTACAGTAGCTGTAGCACAATGGATAACTTTTAAGGCTGATTAGGACAGTAAGCCCATCTCTCTACTGTAGATGCAAGCTCATAAGCACGTTGCATCACCCAGCTCTGGGGATTTATTGTTCTCCTAAAAGACTGTGGAAGTCCAAATGCAATGTCAGAACCTGGCAGCAAAAGTCATGCTTTCCTACTCGTGCAGGGGCAGTGGGTCCAGCTGGAACACATGCGGCTTAAAGGTGAAGAGTTACATCTACAAAGTACACTTACGTGTATAGTTTAAGGGCCTCTGAGGGTTATAAATCTGTGTGCTACAAGCAAAACGTTTCTTTGCCTGTGTCATCAGCAACACATTTTTTAATTGAAAGCAATCACCTTTGTAAATGGGATTTGTGTGGTGTCGTTTGTGGGGTTTTAACTTTTGCATTTTTTCCTCAGCTTGGGGCATGACAGTCATGTAGTGTTTCATTTTGTTGGTAATCTTTTCCATTTTGGACTGCATTGAGTTTTGAACAAGTGCTTGGGATATTTCTTTGCTTTTGAAAAGCAATTTCTGGAAGCATTTTAGCAAACCATCAGAAAATACCCATTGGTCTTGAAGTTAAAAAAGGTTGAAACACAAAAAATGAGTTCGGGGTCATTTTAGAATGGTCCTCTGAAGAACACTGGGCAGATCCCTATCTGTGCAGGGGATAGTGGACAATTGGGACAGGCATCAGCTGCTCGCCCAGCAGTGACTTTGACAGCTGTGGTGTTCTCTAGTCAAGACATCCGAAAATGAGATCTCAGGGCAAGTGTTATGGAAAGAAGTGGCTGTTATTAAACCCATGCTTCTAATTTTGTTGGAGAGTATGGTGTAGTATTTGAGACCTCAAGCTTCCTTTTTCCATAAAATCTTCTTAGTTGGTTTGTAGTGTCCCCCTGCCTACCTTTGAGATGTTATTTGTAGTGTGAGGAAGGCAAGCTGAGAGTGAAAACCCCAGTATGTGGCTTATTTAAACTGTGCTCTGGCAGTAAGTGCTGCCCACATCCAGGATTATCCTCCTTCCCATAGGGCAGAGCTGTAGTGGCAGGGGGTGGCTGGGTCTCCGTTGACAAAGGCAGGAGCTGCAGAGACGGTAAGGTTGACTCTGCTTATTATATGGAAGAAAAGAGGCAGAACTTTCCTGGGTGAGTTTCTGGCACAGGGACAGCTTTTAGGTTTAGTATTATTATTCACCCTCCTCTGAAGCTTAAGAATTACAGCCTCATAATTCAGACATCTCTTATTTATGCAGTTTCAAACGCAGAAAGAACCTTGTTCAAGAACTGCCATTAAAACTCAAACTTTTTTTGTTTAAATGATGAGATGCTTATGAGATTCTGGACTTGGAAGCATCCAGTGTACAAATGAAGTATCACCCCCCATAAATTGCCCATCTCAGAGCGCTGTAAAATCAGTCATACTGGCAGTGTTTGTCATTGGGTACGTTTCCAAGCAGGTAGAAAGTTCATCAGTGCTGAATACGGCACCCAAAATTTGGAAATACAGTATGATTAAGAGGGATCTGGATATATGCTGAGAAATGGTGACTCTTGCAGATGGCTGATTTATAATATAGGGCAGTGTACGTGTGTGCATCCTCTCTGCTTTTTCATAGGGCATATGCTTTAGGGTTTTACGGATGAATTTGTAGTGTCTAATAATGTGCTGCAGTTTAAAATATCTCCATCATTTTCATGTTGATGATTTTCCTATCCCAAAAGCACTTCATCTTACTTAATCTGGGTCATAATTGACGTGGGACTTGTGCATTAGGAAACACAGCCATAAGTTGTGTTTGAATGGGCTATTAATGTCAGGGATTTAGTTACAGTGCAGCAAAATAGATCAGGGGTTGGAATAAGTATAAACATTCAAGTAACTGATGAGTGCAAGTTCGCTGTCATTTCTTGGGCCCAGGAAACACTCCTGAATGCTTACATTCTTATGCTATTAGCTAACAACTGCCTGTGGCTGTAACAAAGACGTAAGGTTGAACACTGTTGTCAAGAAAGCTGTTGGAATTGGATTTTATTTACTAAAAATCAAGAGGGTATCTTTGCAAGTGTATAAGACGTATGGAAGAGTCCACTGTTACTGTTGTACTTTGTTATGTCTCCAGATGTTTTCCCTCCTGCCCCACTCTAGAGGCTGAAAGGGGAAAATGGGTTTTCATTGGATTAGTAGATGGTGCCAACATCTGCCTTGGTATTGCCCTGGGAAGTGATATAAGCACTACTTCAAGTTTCTGATTTATCATTTGTGTCTCATTAGGTTTTGGGGGTTTTTAATAAAGCACTGTGTAAAGGCATAAAGTTCCAGTCCTGCTTCATTATTTTGTGGGAGAAGGAGTGAAAACAAATCAAGGAGGCAGTTGGGTGGCTGCTGAACTGTCACAGCAACACTTACCAGTTCCCTTCTTTTTGGGGGGTTATAAATGAAGCATTAAAACATTGCTTTGAGCTGACATTTTTCATTGAAACAAATAGTATTTACATGCTCAAACACACTCAAAGATCTCAATATGCTTAAAATAGCTCTATTCCTCAGCATGCACTTAGTCCATCATCAGTTCACAGCATATGCTGTATTTAAGGGGAAGGAGAACCAAATGAATATCTTCATTTGGAAGTACTCTTTGTTGGTCATACATGCTTCTAGTTTTCTCATCATGATGTTGTAAAATCACAGTTCCATACTTCTGAACCCAGTTTATTCATCCACTTAATGTGTGTGCAATGACAGCAAAGTTGACCCAAGTGTTGAGTGATGGAAAAGGTGCTTTTAATAGAAATATAAACCAGGATGGCTTTTTCCCCCTAAAGCTTCTGTAGTTCTGCTTATCAAAGGCAGCTCCTTAGTTCTTTGTGCCTTGGATATTGTTTGGTTGGTTACTTGTTGGCTTGCAGTAATGTACAGTCCACTGCTGTTTTTTTGAGGTCCTAGCAAGAAATTACACAGACAACTGCAAAATATATCTTTAATCAATTCTAGGGAGGCTGGTTCCCTAACTAATGTATTTATTCCATCTGAGACACAGTATGAACTTCTGTGCAGGTACTCGGGGGGGGGGGGGGGGAAACGTATT
>JASSUY010031538.1:0-26269 GCA_032466535.1 Forpus xanthops | reverse complement strand
GACTCTCTGGGTCCAAGCCCCCTCAATGTCTCTCTACGGGTCCCTGTGTGTCTCTATACCCATACCCGCCCAGGGGGTCCCTACAGAGTTTCTTAAAGGTCTCTAAGGGGTCCCAGCCCCCCCAGTGCCTATCATCGCTATATGGCTCTCTGTCCGTACCCCCACCCAGTGTGTCCCTAGGGATTTTCTGTGGGGTCCCTATGGATTGCAACAGATCCCAAATGTCTCTCTACGGGACCCGATGTGTCTCCCTGCCACGACAACCCCCCCACCCCCCCCGGCAAGGGCCGCACCTTGAAGGTCACGCTGGTGGTGCCCTGCTGCAGACAGGTGCCAGGAAAGGGCAGCAGCGGCACCAGCTCACGGAGGAGGGGGGCCGCGATGCCGGGCCGGGGCCTGGTCGAGTCCCGGGATGCTGCGAACCCCTGCAGGAGGGAACAGGACGGGAGCAGACTGCTCACCATGGCCATCTTGGAAGGCAAAATGGCTGCGGCGCAGGCACGGTGCTGTCGTTACCACGGCAACGCGGCCGCCATGATGGGGAAGGGCATGACTCGACAGGAGGGAGGGGCTGGCCTCAATATGGAAAAATGGCGGGTAAACAATGGCAACGATGGCACTTCACCAATATGGCCACCCGGGCAGACGCACTCAAGATGGCGCTGCGCCTGCTCAGTGGCGACAATGCACCTCACCAATATGGCCGCCCTCAGCAGCCGCACTCAAGATGGCACCGCGCATGCTCAGTGGCGACAATGGCACCTCACCAAAATGGCCGCCCCCAACTCCCACTCTCAACATAACCCTATGTGTCTCCCTGCCCCCTTGAAGGTCAGGCTGGTGGTGCCCTGCTGGACACAGGATTCCACTGAGTTTTCAGAGAAGCAAAGACCTAAAGCTATCTCTGAAAAAACCTCTGAGCATATAACATGAATGTTCCTTCAGGAGCCACAACCTTCACCATAAAATGCAAAATGAATGAGAAACAATGCACACGTAATACAAACATACACCAAAAAAACCTTCTGCCACAACTCATGGAACTGAGAACAACCACAGGAGTCAGCTTATTTGAAACACCACCAAACAAAGCACAACAAAACAACTTCTCAATCCAAGCACACACAAAACCAAACAGAAACAAACAACTTCCTATGGAACAAAACCCTACAGGACCCCCAACCCTCTCACTTGCAAGAGAGCCACAGCCAAAACAACCATAGCCATCCAAGGCTGTGCATTATAGAGCTCAGGCCCTGAGCACTGCCCCTCCCTTCAGTGCCCCGGCTGGGGGGGCACAGCAGCAGATGGCATAAAGCAGCTTCACAAGGCACATCTGGGGCTTGTTTCTATCTGGTTCTGGGTCTTGGGCTGCTCCCCGCCTTCCATTCGTTGCCTTTCTTGCTCTGCTTTAGAGTCACATTCAATGCTCACAGACTCAGTTCCCCCTCACAGACTCAGATCTCCCCCCACAGACTCAGTTCTCCCCTCACAGACTCTGTTCTCCCTCCACAAACTTCGTTCTCCCTCCACAAACTCCGTTCTCTCCCCACAGACTCCGTCCCCCTCTCACAGACTCCTCACATGATCTATGTGTATCAGGTGGTGATGGAATACTTTTTTTTTTCTCATGCCACTTGTAATATGCATGATTTTACTGAGCTACAGCAAAGCTTTGAATTATTCTGATTTCGCCATGTAAGTTGTCCCACACATGCTGTCACAGTGATTTGGTCAAGGATGAAGGTCTTGTATGCACATAAAATCTCCAACACTTTAAGTGATTACTGTTTGCTGAAAGAGTATGTGCAGCTACCCATGTGGTTGCGGTAGTGTGGCAGTATCCTTTGGTACTTAAGTACTCCACAGCAGCAGAGGGTCTCAAAGCAGTTCTTAAGGCTCCTGAATTATGTAGAGCTTCTCAGTAATTCAGCTAGGAAAAGAAGACTGTCTTTCACGGAACTGATTTTAGACTCAAAAGTACTTTATTACTTCTCCCATCTCTAAACCACCTGAAGTTCAGCTATGTTAGTTGCATTAAATTCTTACTCTTCTTTAAAAGGAAAATAAGGGTGAGGAAAGGAATGATCACCCAGTCATTACTGCCTTACTTCAGCAAGGTTCCACACACTTGGACTTTCAGGTGGGAAAGCAAGGAGTGAGAAGAGTACCAGTGGCACTGTTAAGGAGCTCACAATTTGCAGAAGAGGACCAGCAGCAGCTTTCTGTCCTGACACTTTGGTTGTGGGAGCAGGGCCCTGAAGTATGGGTGCCCTGCCATTTAACAACTGGGAGTGGGTGCCAGAGAGATTGCAGGCAATTGGACTTGTAGGTGGGAAAGAGAGGAGTGACAACAATGAGGGTGGCACTGTTGAGGAGCTCACCACTTGCAGAAGAGGACAAGTAGTAGCTTTCTGTCCTGGCTCTTCAGCTGTGGGAGCAGAAATCGGACATTTGTGTGGTGTGCAGTGCTGCAGAACGGCCAGGAGCAGAGGGGTTGCACACAATTGGACTTTTCATTGGGAACGCAAGGAGTGACAGCAATGCTGGAGAGAAGCTGCAGGATATGTGCATTGGTGAGTAGGGGCAGCACTCTGCTGGCTGTGGACGGTGGGCAGGGGAACTTGCTCAGGGTGCTGCTGTGCTTTGTCTTGCTCTGTGGAAATGCTTCAGGCTCAGTGGAAAATAGCAGAAGCATTTGGGGCATTACTGAGCAACAGCTTCCGGCTGATCTTCTGGTCCCAGCTGCTCCTCCTAGACTGGGAAAGAAGCAGGTGTGGCTGCCATGGGACAGCAGACACTGGCGCTTCACCACTGCTCTCCTTTCTGTGACAGCCATCCATCAGCTGTTGGACAATGCTGACAACTCAGTCTCTTCCCTAGCATTTCAAACCTTGCTGAGCCTGGAAACTGCACAGCAGCAACCACCATCAGGATGGTCCATCTGAACACTGTGCTGCTGGCTCTGTCGTAGCCGGAAGAGAAGAAGGTCTCCTGACGATAATGGCTGCATGCGAATTAAGCTGAACAACCAGCCCAGTCCCATGGCATCTTTTGCACCCGGACAGTGATGAGCCATCAGCATCATTAAAGGCTTCTACTGCTGCCTACAGGCCAGCTGATCCTTCAGCACACCCTGGCCCCAGTTCTGTTTTAAAAGTTTAACCCTTCTTTGACCTTTCCCCCCAAAAGGAACCAGGTTTGTTTAGCCCTTGTTTTTCTTTTGGGAGGCAGAGTGCAAAGGGGAAATGGCAGACACCATCAGCCAGGCACTGGGGCCAGTGCATGCCAGGCTCTGCATGCCCATCTTCCCAATGGCCGGGAGGAGGCAGGGCATCAAATGATCAGCAGCAGAGCTCCTCACCACCACTGACCAGTAGCTCTCTGCTGCTGGACCAATCCCAGTCTGTCCCCCAGCAGAGCCTCTGCTCTCCCAGCAAGCAGCTGCCACTTCAGCAGGGAGAGGAGGTAACAGGCTGGGAGTCTCAGGTTGGTAGGGATGTGCTGGCACCCTGCTTGTTCCAGTAGCACCAGCACAGATGAACCTGCTGGGTTCCAGTCCCTCCTGTCACCTACACAGAGATATTATTTTGAAGGACTGGAGCCTTTATTATTTCATTATTTTGAAGGACATCTTTAGCCTGACAGCTTTCTCTCCAATGCCAGTTGAGTTTGTTTCTCTCAAGCACCCAGAGGCTGTCACAGCAGCAGAAGTTATTGCCTGGTCCAGATCTACCTTGTTAGAACAGAGGTAAGGCTTTGGCAAGAAACCCACAAAATCCTGATGTTTTCCATGTCTTCCTGTAAAGCCCTGCTGTGCTTTAGACAGCAGCTGATCCTGGGCAGAACTGTCTTTCACAGGCACGTCCTGCTTGCCATGAGCTCACTCCATCCCAGGAGCTCAACCCAGCAGCATAGGATCAGTCCAAGGTATTACTTTCTCTGCCCCTTCTGGGCTCCCTCAAGGTTTCTCTGGAGCTCACTAGATTAGTGAGGTACAGGTTTGCCCTTGGTGAGCCCACATTGGCAGTATCTAATCACTCTCATGCCTGGAAGTTTGCAGCACAGCAGTTAAGAATGGTGTCACTTCTCAGGACAGATCTGTCCCAGTTCCATTTAATCCCTGCCCTCGTGTTCTTGGCTTTATAGCACTGAAGAGCAGCCCTCAGGGAGGCTGAGTGTGAACAGCTGCTTTAGCATTCCTGGGCTATTTATCTTTGGTGTGCTAACCTTAAAGGTACATTGGAGTGGGAGTGGGTATAAGATTCCCTGGGTGCCTGCCCTCTCATAGCCCCACAGTAGCTGCAGTGAAGGGTGTGCTTTTTAATGTCAGTTATAATAAAATATCTTTACAGAGCCCCAAAAATTCAAAATAGTGCAAAAACATCTCACTGTCATGCATCCATGGTAGCCGCCGCCAGCAGTGCCGCGCACGGTGGTACAGACACACAGGCATCAGTGACACATGTGCTACAGGAGCAGAATTTGTTGGTTCAATCACATGCCAAACAGGACAGGTTGGGGAGGGAGCAAAGGGCCAGGGGCACCATGGTCAGGGGGGCACAGGGCTAAGACCCCAGCCTCGCTGTGTGGGAGCGGTGGTTAGAAAAGGGCTGTAAACACTGAAGAATAACGAGAGGGAAGCTAAACCCTTTGGTCCCAGGCAAACCCTATAGAAAAAGGACCATGGGGGACAGTTGGCATACCCTGTTTTGGGATGGAGAGGGGACTTGAGAGAGATATATTGACTCGTGGGGTCATCAAGCCTCTGTCTTTCCCAGTACTTAGAGCCAGCTGAAGTGGCCGTCCCCAACACTGCACATCCCAACCTCCCAGGCACTTGCACGAGACACACCCCCCCACCCCCCCCCCATATATCACACAGAAATGGCAGTTAACGGGAAATTGAGGGGCAAGGGGTCCTCTGGGCTGGGGATGGGAAAGTTGCTTCTTGCACCAAGGACGTCTCACGGGCACTGCTGCACTGCACAGGCATTGCTGGCCCCCACTGACAAGAGCGAAAGGAGATGGGTCCCTGTACTCCAGCACTTCTAGCCCTTGCCCCCAAGCCCTGGCACCCTGGGGGCAGCAGTGGGGCAGCCCATGGTGAGGCAAGGCAGGGAAGACAGGATACGGGCCAGAGGCTAATCACTGCTGCTCCTGGCCCCAGTGGTGCCACTGCCATCCAGGAGGGGACACTGTGCAGGGTACGTAGGGGCTGCATCCACCAACCCAACAGCCCCAATAGCCCTTCCAGGTACAGAACACAGCCAGCTGCCAGTATATGTACAGCAATTTACATATGTACAGGGTGCTCAGTGGGTGGGAGCCTCCCTGTCCCCCAGGGTGCCTGAAGATGCTTGTGAGATTGGGACAAGGGGCGACCGTGCTGCACCAGCAACTCATCAATATTCCCAGGGGTGGGATAAGGCACCCCTCCCACCTTTACCCCCAGCTTTTTCCTTGCACTGTCTGATGAGGTTTGGGTCTGGGTAGGACAGGGTCAGGTCAGGGATGGGCCACTGCAGTTCCTCCGTCTCAGGCACCCAGTCTGGATCTAACCTTTCCCTGCAGTCCCACCAGACCCAGCACCTTCCCATTGGAGTGGGATGGTGGCATGGCCATGCTCTGCATCACTGTCACTCAGAAAGACTGGCTGAGGGAAGGATGGCATGGGTCTGTCACTGCAGCCACAACGCCTCCCCTCACCAGCACAGGGAAGGAGAATCCTCTTGTGGCCACTCTTATGGCTTATACAGGGCTGGAGGATGGTGTAGAAAAGGGGCCAGGAGTGGGGGAAAAGGGCTGGAGAAATGACAGTGGTTTAACTGCTGCCCTCCTCAGCTGAGCGTGTATCTGACTTGAGCTTGACAAATTCCTTGGCCACCTCATCATTGTTGCGCTGGGAGAGGATGCGGAGGACGGTGAGGCCGGTGTCATCCATGTGGACGCGGCGGCCCAGGGGCAGCCAGCAGGCGCAGCCAGGTCGCTGCAGGATATCACGGAGCTGCAGGACAGCGATGCCCACTGTCCGATCCTCGCGGGCAAAGCAGTAATCCTTCACACACACCTGGAGTTCGTAGCACTCAGGGCCAGTCTCCATACCCAGCGTGCTGCAGTAGAGCAAGGGACAAGCAGTCATCACAGTGGGTCATGCTCCCAGGTCCCCTGGTTCTGCCACAGGACACCTGGGTGCTGCCTCTCTACTGCCCCTAAAAAACTTTGGGATTTTTTTCCCCCTTTCCTCAATCCCCGCTTTTACCAATGGGAAAACGTCTAAAATATCCCAAACTCCCTGGCAAGTCCCCACCATGGGGCAGATATATTGCCCAGCCCAGCCCCACATCCCAAGCCCTACAGCATCACTCACAACTGGAAGCTCTCATTGTATTTGGGGGCCCAGCTGTTGTTCTTGGATTTGGTGGCAAATTTCCTCTTCTTGTCACTGAGGTGGGGACCGATGATGTTGACCTCGATGAAGGGACGGAAGATGCCTGATGTCTGCCATTTGAGGTCATTCGCAGCCACCACTGCAAAGAGGGAGCACATGAGCCTCATGGAGCACTGCCAGATCCCAGCATCCCAGCTGGCAGAACCCACCTTTGACAGTGACTTTGTGTTCACCAGTGCCTGGGTGGGTGAAGAGCTCCACATGGATGGACACCTCCCCAACAGCGTCATCCACACCAGAGCCTGCATGGCAAAGGGAGGTGACATGAGTGCTCATTCCTGCTGTGCCCCTGATGTCCACCACCAACCCCACTGGAGGAGGCAGGTCACCCACCAAGGACAGCAGGACTTGGCCCAATGTGGCCTCTGCTAAAGAGCTCTGAGGAGAGCAGCACGGGTGAAGCAACAGTCATGGATGGCTGGGGCTGGCATCAGGCAGGGCTGGGGGCATGGCAGGACATCCCCAGTACCAGGCTGGCTCTCTGTCATGCCACCCCACATCAGTAGGACCCAGTGAGCCCCCACTTGCCCAGGCAGGGGTTGACATGTTTGGGTGGGATGGGGCAGGGAACCAGTAGCCCTGCTCCACCTCCTGTAAGCACAGGGCAGGGGGTGCTGTCCATGGTCCATGCATGGATGTGAGTATGGGCACAGCACTGAGCAGAAGGGACCTCACCTGGCCCTTGTGCCACAGGGCAGCCGTGGCCCTGTCATGGTTCGAGGCTGACCTGCCCCCTCCTGTATCCCCTCCATCCCTGGGGAATTCAGGTGACCTGTGACCAACAGCCCAGCATACCCCCTCCCCTCCAGGAGCCATGCATGCACTCATGGGTGAAGGAGGGGATGCAAGGCAGAGGGACAGGATCTGTGTGTCAGACAGGAACAAGGAGATCAAACCGAGCTCAGCAGAAAGCTCCCAGGGTAGAAATAACAGTGGGGAAAAGGATGCATCCCCATGTGTCACCGCATGGCCCCCAGCACAAGGATGCCAGGCCATGTGGGGTCGTGATGGCACGCTTTCCTCTCCACCCACCCTCATCTTCCACAAAGCCCAGCACCCCATCCCTACAGGCAGTGCCGCATGCTGAGCTGAGATGGAGCTGATGGCAGGTGAGGACGGGGTGTCTGGGTACAAGAGGCCAAGCATGGGGTGCAGTTCTGTCCCCTCCGGGTGGCAAGGAGGCCAAGCAGGGACCATGGGGCTGGGCTCATTCCTCACGCCCTGGAGCAGGCGGGCAGAGCTCACCGGAGCTAGGCTAGTAATGGTCCTTCGGGCAGCAGCGTGGAGGGGATGGGGGACATGGGCATGGCCTCCTCTGGGGCCACATGTCCCAAGGGGACAGCTCCCAGCTTGCACAGAGGTCAGGGCAGGTTCCCACCCCCAGGCAGCAGCACTGGGGACAATGCAGGGTGCCCAGACCTAACCTGGTATGTCACAGGGGTTGTCAATATACCTGAGCACAGCTCCTCCAAATTCAATTCAAAACAGCCCTGGGAATGGAAGTCTGTGGGCAGAGGGCTCCAGCTCTGGCCACAAGAAGGGCATCCAAGGCTGGCAAAGCTGGAATGAGGCTCGTGGCCACCCCAGCCCACAGTGCTGGGACTATTACTAGCCCAGGCCGGTGGCAGGCGGGTGCAGGGGAGGGCAAGCAGAACACGTACCCTTCTCAGGATATATCTCTTCACTAAGGGTAAACCTAATACCTTTCCCACCATGGACTAGTGGGAAGAAGAGAGAATAAGACAGAGACACAGCACAGAGTAGATGAAGAGAGAAGGAAGGAGATGATGGGGGGGGGGTGTAGGGGGGTGGGATCAGTGAAAGAGGAGGGGAGAAAACAGAGAAAAAGAGATCAGATCTCACAGACAGACGAACAGCTGAGCATCTGGACCACACTGCAGCAACACAGGAGTACCAGGCACTACCCAGCTCTGAGCCCAGGGGGTCCTGGGGCCAGGCTGCACCTAGGCGCACCAGCACCAACCAAACCCAAGGCCACCCCACCAACACAGCTGGCACAGGATGCAGAGACAGGACAGTTGTCCCTTGCAGGAAATGCACAGACAACAAATGCACATCCCACTCCCTGAGGACACAGATAAGCCTGGCTGGGGCACTATACAACAGCCCATGACTGCAACAGAGCCTATCTGCTCCCTCCTCAAGCAGCCAAGGGGCAAAATAAAGAGCAGCATTTAGAGATGAGGTCCTGCTCCAGAGGGTGCCCAGCACATAGCTGTGTGGCAAGGGCAGTACCTAGCATCCTGGACAGATCTCAAATCATGGAGTATGTGGGGCACCCAGCATGCTCAGGACAGGCTCTGGCATAGCACCTGTTTGGCCAAGATGTCAGCTACAAGGCAGCACTGGACCAGAGGTGTCTGTACTGGGTGACAGGGACCAGAGGGTGATCTCCCCTACCCACGGGCCCCATTTCCTTGCCAGCCTGGCCATGTCTTGACACTAAAGACACACTGTTGTTGCTGGTGCAGAACTTTGAGGTATCAGGCTGCTCCTGTGCATCCATGGTCCCTCTTCACCTGCAAACCATGAGGAAGAAGCCCTTCCCTCCCTGCCTATCCCTCCCACACCTCCATGAGCCTAGCTGGGGCCTCCCAACCCTACTGTGACATAGAAATCTGGCAGTGGGGCAACAACCACATGCACGGGGAGAGGGGACCTGGGCTGGGGTGACAGACAGTGCATCCTACCCTGCGAAGCCTGGGTCTGCACAAAGGTTTTGATGAGGAGGTCAGTAGCCTGGGTGTAGAGGGACAGGGCATAGCGCAGCGACTGCAGGTCAGGGCTCTTCTCCAGGAATGTCTTCTTCAGCCCCACGCCACCAGCATGGAAGTATTGCTGGAAGAGGGAGAATGGCCTTGGGGCCCTGAGCAGCTCTGGTAGAGCTCCTCCAGTGCTCTTCCAGGGATAAAGCCCTCAGGGACACCCCTATGTTCCCCAGAACATCCCTACCTTGATGGTGTCCAGTGCCAGCTCCACCACTGCACACTGCTTTGGAGTCAGGCTCTTGGCTTCCTCCCTCACCATGTGGTCCTGCATGAATCCTGCTTTCATTATGGAATCAGGGCCCCATTCCCCTTGTCCCAGTCATGCCAACAAATGAGCACTGGTGGGGTCCTTGCAACAGTGCCAGCCTTAGCACAGAGAGGAGAACAGGTAGCCTGCCCCCAGCCCATGCCCCCAGCCCTCACCTTCAGCTTGGAAAGCTGCCCCAGCTCCTTGGCTGCGTTGAAAATCATCTGTGTGCCCTGCAGAGAACAGAGACAGGAATAGCCCCAGTGAGCAGCCAGGCTGGCACGTGGTGCCAGGAGCCTGCTGAAGCTCTGGGGGCTCTCCCAGGCTCCAGGGGGATGGAGTAATGCTCCCCAGAGAGACACAGGGACTACGGGGCATGGTGATGTTAGTGCGCATCCCAGCCACTGAGTTCTCACTACAGGTGAGCGGCTTGGGATGCGGGGACTCCAGGACAGGACATCATCAGGGACCTCACAGCCTGCTCAGCACAAGTAGCTTGGCCCAAAGGTCCTATCCTGCTCCCTGTTCTGCCCAAGCACCTACTTCTGCATCCAACAAAGCCCAGCATGGTACATCACTGGCACCGCTTGGACAGTTGTATGACACTGAGGAGCAGAGAGCGAATGCAGGGGGACAATGAGAATGGGAAGGATAAGACATGATCCCCCTGTACCTCAACACCCCTGCTACCCGGATCCCTGCCCAGTCCCAACCCCAGGGATGTTCTCCAGCCCCTGTGCACCCCAGGAACATGGCAGATGGGACCCCCTGGTTGCCTTCATCTGCCCTGTGCCATGCCCCCTGGGCAGAGGCCATGAAGCCACTCCATGGGGCCCACTGGCATAACTCCTAGGGACGCAGCCCCATGGCATAGGCAGATCCTGCTCACTTCCCTGGTCTACTGCCTCCTTACTGGACTGAGCACAAGCTCCCCTTCTCGAGCCCTCCAATGTGCAACATGCAACAGGATAAGCATGGGCCCTGTGGGACAGAGCCAGTGATTCCCACCTCCTTCCCCCAGCACCTGTAGCAGTCCTTCCCAACCCCCACATCTATCCCACTAACGATTACCTTCTGCAGGGGTCTGGTCCCCCCATGCTCTTACTCTGTACCCCCTCCCACTAACCCTTTGTGTCCTTCTCACTCCCAAAGTACTGTCCCATTCACTTGCTGTCCCCATCTCCCGCAGTTGGTGAACAGGCTGGGAGCTGGGGAGACTGGTGGCTCCCAGACAGAGCACAACGGAATACTGCACTGAGCTGGGACCCCCATACACCCCACAGCACATGGGACAAAGGGACAGGGAGGAAGCAAGAGGGACCAGAGCAAAGTGGGGAGCAGAAGAGCCATGTCCTTACTTCAGTGTGACTGGGCAGCTTCACCCTGCTCTGGAAGAGAACAGCAAGGGACAGTTACTGGTGGCCCCAGCAGCAGCCAGCCGCAGGTCCAGGCCCCCCACAACCCCCAGCCATGTGGGCTCTTCCCCAGAACAACTCCTCTGGCTGCACCCAGTTCTCCACTGCTTGCAGGTGTGAACCGGTTCAGCATCAGTTTACACCTGTAAAGGCTCAGCCCTGCACGCCTGCTCCTGTGCCTGTGATGAGCAAGCCATGATGGGCTCAGTAGGACTAAGGATACTTCCTGAGTGGGGCAGGCCTGTTCCCGACCTTGTTTGGGGCTGGGGAAGTATGAGCGGTGGAGGGTACCACCTCACAAAGTATTCTCAGCAAACTGGGGCAGGACTCAGCATCACCTATGAAAGGACAAGGCATTGCTCAGACAGATGCCAGTGTGGCTCTTCCTGAGGTGTGGGGTTTGGGAGCATGCAGCCCTCAGGGCTGTGCTGGGCCCCAAGTCCAGCAGTGGGGAGCACCCTGACAGAGGGGGAGCCCGTGTGGCTGGAGAAAGCCCTTTTGGCAAGTTTTGGGGCTTAGTGTGCCTTCCTGAGGCCACCCCCAGCATCAGGAGGGAGCGGACTCAGAGGTCCAGGGGACCTCAGCAGCCCCATGGCCTCCTGTGTGCCCTGCACATCCCCAGCATTCTGAGGGTGACCTCTTCCTGTGCTTCCAGGGGTGGGACAGGTTTGTGGCTGGAATGCCCTATGCTTGGGCACAGTGTCCCCATGCTGTTCTAGACAGGCACTGGGAGGAGTGCTGAGCAATGTGGGGCTGCCTGTGGATGGGTAACACTCCACATACCCACCCACAGGGGTTCAACACGATACCCACTCTTTATCCCAGGCGACACAGAAACAGGTTACTGCGCCCATCCTGTACACAGGCAGCAAGTCCCAGGTAACACAGCACACCTCAACATGCCACGCAGGCAATGGCACATCCAGACAGCATGACAGAGGAAGCACAGACAAGCCTGAGCCTCCACAGCAGGTGGGTGTGGGGCCACAAGTGTGGCCACAGGGCAATGACACATATGGAGCCCATAGCCATTTACCTTCTCTGTCCCCTTGCCATGTTTTCTCAAGAGCGTGCCCTGTAGAAGCAACGTCAGAGGTTGAGTGGTGGGGTGGGGAGACAGAATGGGATGGGACACAGGGAGAGCAGGACAAGGCTGGGCATGTGGGGTGACCACGAGCTGGTGGCAAAGACATTGGTGAGCTCCTCAAGGACAGTTTACAGCCAGTGGGGAAATGTTCCCTCCTGGCAGTGCTAAGCCCATGGTGGACTGGTCCCCACTGGAATATAGGATTAGTGGGGGACTGATCCACAGGGGGATGCTGGGTCAGTGACGCACGGGTGTCTCTGCTATGCTTGGCCAACTGGTTCTCACTGGCACACACAATGTCACACTGATGAGGAACCATTTCCCACACAGGGATGCTGGGCTTAAGGTAGCTTGTTCCTGCTGGGATATAAGGGATGCTGAGCACATGACTACTGGTCCCCAGTGGGATATAGGGAGGCAGGAGACAGGTTGCACTGTATATGCAAAGCCTCAGGTGCCCCCACATTCCCCTGCAACGCTGGGGAGGAGATGCGGGGGGGGCAGCTGTACTTGAGTTTCACACACGGCGTTCTGGTCCATGCAGTGCTGGGCCCTATGACAACCCCACACTGACCCAGGCCAAGAGAAACTGGAAAAAGGGGCAGCAGTGCCATGTGGAAGGTTCCTAATCAGCCTCTCAGGACCCTGTACCCTGAGTTAGCTGACACCCTCTTAGTCCCCTGATAGCCTCAGCAAAGCTGAGCCCATGGGGTCCCTGCAGGGCCCAAGGCGAAGCTCAGCCCAGGCTCACCCAGGGTCTCTCCAAATGCTGCTTTTGGAAAGAAATGGTGCTGGGGGACAGGATAGTAATTTGTTCCCACAGGGATTGGCACCAGCACCCAACCACCAGAACCCACACCACTGCTCCTTGCAAAGATGTCCGTGGTCAAAGCAGGGGTGGGAGCAAGACTGGGGTGGATGTGACCCTTCCTTTGCCCCACAGGGCATAATAAGCCCATGGCCACAGACTGAGCAGAAGAGGACAAAAGGAAATTGCTCAGTCAAAGCCATGCAGGGACTCAGCAGCAATGCCAAGAAGGGAACCCAGGAGTTCGGGCTCCCAGTGCTGTACCCGAGGCAAGGAAAAACCCCCACAACTCATGCCAGAAACTTGGTCCACCACTGAACAACAGGACCAGGGACTGTTGCATCCTAGGGAGATGATCCTCTCCACAGACCTCTGTCTTCAACCCTTACCATAGCCGCACCTCAGCCAGAGCCTCAAGCTGAAACTCGGGCACAAGGGGTCAGGAAGAGCAACCCTGACTGCCAGGCACACACCACTCCCCCTGCTCATGTCTCCAGTGGCCTCAGCATGAAACAAGACAGGATCAGCCTGGATTCGACTGTCCCTGATTACATGGCACTGCCCCATCCCCATGTTCTCCCACACCATCACTAACCCTTGCACGTCCCCACATCCAGCTCCCTTTAATCTCTCCAGGACCTTTCTTTCCATCCCCAAACCCAGGCAAATGCCTGCCAGGAGCCAGTGCCAAGCAGGCAGCACAAGGATGTGGACTACAGAGGTGGGCCATGTTGGGAGCCAAAGGAGGGTGTGGGCAGGGTGCAGGTAGCCACATGAGACAGGAACCGGTGGGGCCAGGACCGACACACAGCAGACAGACAGACAGACAGACAGAGAGCTGCCGTACTTACAATCATCTGCCATTGAGAGGCAAGCGGAGCAATTGGAGAGAACAACCATGGCATGAGTGTCGGCCCCTTCCTCCGTCCTCCCCAGCCCTGGCTGCCCCCCCAGCTGGGTACCAGCCCTGGCTGCCCCCCAATCCCCACCAGGCAAGAGGAACAGCAGAGCCAGGGGCGTACACCCTCTGACATGCCACAGCACTCGGCATCCATGCTCTGCCACCAGCATCACTGGTTTCCACAGCCCCAAGCTGCCCCCATCCCAACCTGCCTACTCCATCCTTACTATGCTAGGGGGACTGAGCTCCAGGGACCTGGTGAACCCCCCTTGACACTCAGCTCTGACACGCAGCCCCAAGTCACCAGCCTAATTAGCCATCCTGTGCAGGCTGTCCCCTGCCATAGGGACCAGACCCTTCCAAGGACTGCCTCCCCACAGGAAAATACAGATTTACATGTCCATGCCGCTTCCTCCGCCCTCAGCACAGGGCTCACTGCCTCCAGAACATGGCATAGTCACATATGGCCATGAAGGGACAGAGACAGGGACTGGGATGGCAACTGGAGTGGCACCAGTGTTCCTGGCAGATTTGGCCAGCTTTGACCAAGGTTGTGTCACTCTGGTGAGGAGAGATGCAGGGTTGACCTGAGCCAGGCTCTGGGCTGTGACAACATGCCAGTTAGGTGGTACCATTGAGAGCTGACATGTCACCAATGTGCTATCCCTTACAGACACAGAATAAGGACCCCCACAGCCCCAGAAAACTGAAACAGTGGATGGTGGCTCCAGGGACTCCAAGAGCCTGAGCTCAACTTTGTGACAGTGACAGAAGCCACTGAGAGTGACAAGGATGAATGTATAGCTGGCTCAGATTCCTCAGTGTTACCATTCCCTTCCTGACCCCAAGTGAAGAGCTTCCCCAGGAAGCTTCAGGGTATATGGCTACATGCAAGGAGAATACACACAGCAATGTGATGTAGAGACCTAAAGCCTGTAGGCAACCTCCCTTTGAGGAGGGACCAGAAGGGCTTTATTCAGGTTCCCTAGAAACTGCTCAGCTCATGAGGAAGGAATAGTTCAGTCCTGCTGAAAGGACATGGCCCCTCAATCCCACATTACCCCCATCCCTGCAAAGCCAATCCCTGCTCCCCAGGCAATTCCAGCCCTACAGCAAAGCCAAGATGTGGTGACTCCCCACACTCTGAGAGCCTCCTGATCCACCTCCTGGCACAGCGACCATGTTCACAGCCAGCACTGAAGGGCATGGCATGGGATGTTGCCTAGCTCAGAGGGAAGGGTGGAAAGGAAAGGACGAGTGCCCTCTTGGTGCCATGATGGAGATGGCAGGAAGGCCCTTTGGCAAAGCCAGCCAAAAGCGTGCGGGGCTGCACTAGGATGACCTTTCTCTCCTCCATCCCCTTCCTGGCCATCAGCTGGGAGCCAGTCTGGGGGGGCCACCAAAGTCCCCAAGCCTCGAGCAGCCAGTGAAGGCACCGGACCAGCAATGTCTCACTCTGGTCCCAATCAGGCATCCTTCTCATCTCCAGGGTCCCCCATCCCTAGTCCCCCTCCCTGTCTCACTCACTGTCTGGTCAGTAAGTGGAGGCAGGACAATGGTCTTCTCCATTGTGTTCATAACCAGCTTCCAGAGCTCCTTTAGCACCCGCTTCAGCACTGTCTTCTCACAGATCTTGGCAAAGAGAGTCAGGCTGCAGAGAGAGGACAGGGCTGAAGGTCCCAGAATAACATCCCAATGTCACCCCCTTCCCAGTCACCCTGACCCTGCAGGTTCTCCAGACCCCTGGAGCGAGCCAGGAGCATCAGGAAGGGGGGGATTCCCTACTGGCCCCTACACTCACTTGCTGTCCAGGAGGTCCATGATAGGCTGCAGGACGTTGTCAGCATCCTGCGCAACACTGCTGCAGGTGCTGGCAGGGACGTTGCCAGTGCCCTTCACCTGGCCCAGGATGTCGCCCATCTGCTTCACACATTCTTCAATGTGCGGCTGGAAACTGGGGACAGTAACACCCAGGCAGTTCAGTATCCTTATGGCCATGGCCAGGACCTGCTTGGCCAAGCAAGGTACTCAGCCTGGCCCCAGCCACAGCTCCTGGACCCCTAAACCTCTCCTTGACCCACTGCCTAAACTCTCTCGCTTGGGTGTACCTGGTGGCAAAGACTCGGCTCAGCTCATCCAAGACATTGTTGAGTTTCACCTGCAGCTCCTTAAGGATATCACTGGCTTCCGTGTCCAGCTGAAAGAAGGACGTTGGAGAAGCTATCAGAGTCCCTGACCCAGTCCACAGTGGGGGTCTCTACACCCCAAATGCACCCGTGGGTAGGGTGAAGCCCATCCATCATCTGACATGGTGGGGCACCCTGATCCCATACAGGAGTTAGGAACTGAGGTCTTCTCCCAGCACTGTGGAGCCAGGAAAAGGTCTGCCTCTGGAGAGAGGGGACAGATCCAGTCTCACCATAGGGCTCCCTCCCAAAGAACCTGATACACACCTCCTTCCCACCCATGGCTTCAAACATCTTCTCAAGCTGGACACGGAGCTGCTGGATGTTGTTCATCAGGATGCATGGCTGGAGGGGTGAGATGGAGAGGGGAGTCAGCACCAACAGATGTGGCTGGAACAGCTGCCCATCATGCCAAATCCCTCCCACCCTGTACTGCAGTACACAAGAACAGTCAGGGTATGGAGGTCTGCCTGCTAGCATTTCAGGGACTGCCATCAGGCAGAGACCAAGGGTAGGACCTGCTTCATGGGTACAAGCTTTGGAGCTGAGGTGATCGCTGGGGTCACCATGTGTGGACAGTCATGCCTGGCAGCACCAGGCAGGTAGCAAGAAGAAGGAAGATACATCACCACTTTCTCCTTCTCCTTGGAGCAGTGTGAAGCAAAATCCTTGGAGATGATCTCAGCATACTGGAGTAGAACATTGCTGATGGTCTGCAGCCAATAAGGCAGGAACAAAGACACCCAGACATCAGAAACAAGGAAGAAGGATGGAGAAAGGGAAACCATGAGTCCCACAGCAGTGAAACAACTCCATGCCTGGATACATCCTGCAACCCCTAGACCCTTTGGCCCCATAGATGCACCAGGAACTGCATAAGCACAGTGCCTAGAAAACAGACCCAGCATTTCTGGTGTCTATAGACAGCTCCATCATCCACACAGCTACAAAAGCACCAGCCATCAAATCCAATCCCACCCCACACAGCAGCGAGCCAGTGCATTTAATCTAAATTAATTAATCAATTAATGTTAATTATCTAATCTCCTGTGCCAGCAAACATGGGAGGGCCACAGGGTCTGTTGATGACATATTTGCTTGAGCATCATCATCAGAGGTGGCACAATCTGTGCTGTATGCTGCTGCCCACAGCAAGATGGGAAGTGGCAAAGGGAGCCCAAGAGCCCTGTGTCAGGGCTGGAACTGGGGTCCCAAGCATGCCATTGGCCTGGCAGCTGCCCACCTTGGCAAACCGTCGCATGTAGTGCCCAACAATCTGGGGATCGGGGCACTCGAGTTTCTTGATGATCTCAAAGCTCTGGTTGAGCTGGGAGAAGACATCCACCACGGAGCAAGAGAAGAGCGCGTGCTCTGATGTCTGCTGGAACTGCAGGAGCAAGAGGTTGTGTCAGCAGGAGGTGAGAAGGGAGACACTGGCCCTGGCTGGGACACACTGGGTATTGAGGGACAAGCCCCTCACCCACCCCCGGCTGCAGCTCCTGTGCCCACTGACAGTCCTGCTCATACCCCATCCTTCTTGTCCCGCTCCAGTGCTCCATGCAGGAAATCCCGTGACACCTCTTCATTCTCATCCAGCCACTGGATAACAAAGGGCTCAAACCATCTGGAAGAGAGATCCATCCCCAGTGAGGCCAGCAGCCCCCAGGGTAAAAGCACCCCCTTCCCTACCCCCCAAGGGCTGCACTCACGCAGGGTACTCAGGTACACGGCTCTTGAAGGAGGGCAGCTCGGTGACATACTCGTTGTAAAGCCACTTCACCTTGAAGTGCAGGTTCATGTAATCTGCACTCTTGCACAGGCGGTGCTTGTCATGCTCTGCACAGGGAAGGCAAGTGCCATGGGGAGGGGTTTTGCTTCAGGCCCCAAACCAGGGCAAGGGAGGACACATCTGCCCCAGAAGCAGTGCTGGGGATGCCGGGGTGATAAGGTGAAAACAGAAGTGCCCCTTGGTATGGTTTAAGCTAGGCATCATGTTGATGAGGGGGTGAAATAGGTTTGCCCAGGGAACAGGTGAGGCAGGAGCAGAGTGCAGCTCCTGCCTGGTTCCTGGCTCCCTGCCCAGGTAAGAAGGAGATGTGGTAGGACTCACCCTCCATCGCATACTTCATATCCTGAGCGAAGAGGTTCCACATCACCTCGGCACTGATCTTCCCCACATTCAGTTCTTGGGGGAACCTGAGGCGAGGGGACAGTGTGGACACAAGGGTGGACCAGCCCTTTACTTTGAAGATACATCCTCCCACACCTCCCACTTGCTTTGGCTTCCCAACTGCAGAATAGATGTTACAACCTGCTTCCAAAAGACTAAAGCCACCACTGCCACCATGTGGGTATCTCCCTCCCAAGTACAATGCAGGGTCCCCTTTCCTGGCATCTACTCACTGGTTCAGACAGGGTGTGTAGGAATTCTTGTCTTCCTCGATGATGGAGACTATCAGGGTGATGAGCTTGGACCAGAAGTCTAAGTTTTTGATGCTGGGGCCCTGCTCCTCTGGGGGCACGTCGCCTTTCTTAGTCTGGAATGATGGGGACACAGCAGAAGCTCTGGTCACGCCACCTATGGGGCTTGATTTTGTGGCAGGGCTAACAAGGAGGCAGGAGGGCTCTAGGAACACCCTGAAGGCCCCCCACATAAGGCCACCCTTGTTTGCCTCCGGTCCCAGCCCACAGCAGTGGGTCTCAAACCCTGCCCAAGGCTTGGGCCTCATTCTATATAGGACTGAGCACTCTGGAGAGGGAGCAGGAGCACCGGAAAGGAAAAGGACAGGGAACAGGGAGGTCAGTGGTGGAAATGAAGATCCCCCACAGCATCCCAGTGCATCCCAGCTCCCCCTGCCCCACACACCGGGTCTGTCTGGTACTCGCGGCTGTACAGCTCATGGCAGTTGTTGAAGATGTACTCATAGGTGGAGTTGAGGCAGGCCTTCACGCAGTCCTTCACCACCTGGCTGGCTCGTGGGGGGCTCTGCAGCTCCTGGACCTAGGTGTGGGAGGGGGGGAGCAGAGCTGGAGGCAGACTCACAGCCCCAGCCAGCCACCAAGGAACTACCACAGGACCCCAACTTTGCAAATAACTGGGGCCAGTGGGGGTCAGCTTCCCCCTTAGGTGACGGGGTGAGTAGGGCCCCAGCAATACCTTCATCCGAAAGAAGGTGATACTGGTCAGCAAGTCCACCGTGGACTTGAGATCCTGCAGCCGTTCAGGGCTGCTGGCAGGGAAATTGTTCTGCCAAAGGGGAAGAAAAGACAAAACTCTCAACGGGGTGGGTAGAGGGGAAGAAAACAGCTGAAACTGAGGACTGGCAGGCACCTTACCCGGTACATGGACAGGTCAATCCGTAGAGAGTTGTGCAGCTGGTCAAGGAGCTTGACAAAACGCTCCTTCTGCAGAGAAATCCCAGAGGCAGGTAAGATGGGGAAAAGGTGGCAGGGACCGTACCCCCTCCCAGCTGCCCCTGGCTCACTCTGATCCCTGCCCACACCACCCCGACTCATCCCTCTCCTTCCTGCTGTCCTTCCTTGCCTCCTTCCTTCATCAGAGTCCAGCAGGTGGGCATAGGATGCCCACAGAGAAGATCATGTCCTTGCTGGTGGCCTGGGCTCACTGGCAGCTGTCAACAGCCCCCAGGGTAAATGTGGCCGTGCCAGGCACGGTACAGGATCAAGAGGCAATACTGCACATCCCCTTTGCCCTCACTGGTAGTTGGTGCCAGAGGTGGGAGACAGGCTTTCCTATCTGCCCTGTCCACTTGAACACCTCCAAGCCTGAGGCAGGCACAGGGAGAAGGTGTGCAGGATGGTGCTCCTGGGCCACATGGAAAGAAATCAGGCAAAAAGGGCAGGGAAAAAGCAGCTGGGCTCTTGCAGCAGTCACCCATCTTCTAGGCTGAGCTGGTATGACACAAGGTCAGGATGGCTCACAGGAGTTGGATACCTCTGTGGGCTCTTTGCTCACTCAACCAGGCTGCATCAGGGACTGTGGACAGGGAACTGTCCCAGGTAGATGATATCCACTGGGGCTGCATGGCTTTAATTCAGCTCAGGCCAGCTCCCATCCAGGGAGTGCTGGGCAGGAGGGATGCAAATCCCACATTGGGCTGCAGATCAGGCATCAGAGCTGAGGGCAAAGCAACCAATCTACCCCAAAATGCTGTTGGGAGGCATTTATTTCACTTTGTATCTCTGCTGGGGCAGGCTTTGGACAACCCTGTGGGCTCCCATGAGAGCTCTGGGTCCCCCCTACAGCACTGGCTGTGCTGGGTCAGGCTGCCCCATAGGGCAGCTCCCTGAGTGCTGGGGGGGAAGACAAGAGGATGGGATGGGGCAGCGAGTCCCACGCCCATGGCTCAGCCAAGCCCGCAGCCTGCACTGGCAACCGCAAACCTTTGGCAGAGCCAGGCTCTGGGCCAAGACCGTGAGTCCCAACCACCGAACGACTGCAGTGCTTTAAAACTGGACACGACGGGTGCTCGGGGTTAAAGTGACACGGCTGGGCACTTTAGGACCCAACCTTAGGCTCTCTAAAAAAAGAGAAAGAAACAAGTTTTTAAACTCTCCATGTTAGAGAATAGGTGCTTTTTCTTTTGAGTCTTGTATGGTTTCCTCCTCCTGCGTGACCTGAAGGCACAGCTCACATGGCTCCAGCTCCCATGAACCAAAGCTGCTGCTCCCAGAGCTGTGCTCAACCCTGGCTGCATCCCTGGCTACCCAGCTATTTGCCTAACCCAGGGCTGGGCACTGATCCTGGCTCAACCCTTGTGCATCCAGAGCAAGGACCTGTAGCCTCTGGGATGACATGAGGAGTCAGGGGGAGAGTTCAGCCCTTTCTCAACCGGGTTCACCTGGCCCCGGCACAAACTCGCCCTGCTCGCCATGAGGCTCCCACTGGGCACCCAATGGTGTGTTGGCACAGCCAGGCAAGTTTGCAGCGGTTCCAGTACACCCAAATGCACAGGGTCATGCAAAACTCCCAGCAAGCTGTAGGGATGGCTTCTTGCCACTGCTTGTGGTTTTGCCACCAAGATTTCACCCTCTCAACATCCATCACCCCACTGGAGACCCACTGGAAACTCAGAAGTCCTACTTGGACTCCAGCCACTGTTTCACCATAACAACTGGCAGGGAAGCAAATTTAGGCCTTCTCCCACAAAGGTGGTGGCTCTTTTTCTTCCTGAATAATGGGAGTAGGATGAATTTCAGTACAAGCGGAGGTTGACTCCTCACTGTGCCTGGCTGCCCTTTGGAGCGGGGTGTTTTGCACAGCCCTTTTTGCCCCCTTGAGCCCCCCACCCCCTCCCAAGAGAAGAGAGAGAAGAAGGAAGGAGTGTTTACGCACCATCGGACTTACCCCGAAATTGGAAGCAGCAAAGCGGTCGGAGGCTGAAACATTGGTGGACGCTGTGGTGTGTGCGTAGTAGGCATTGATGTTAGCAAGCAGGGTACTCATCACTGCTGGCACCCCGGGGCACATGTACTTGGAGGAAAGGCAGGCAAAGTGCCTGCAGAGGGAGGGGGAAGGTGAGGGTCATGGAGGGGCTGCCTCTAAGAAGGGGAGCAGGGTTTGGGGTGCATGCATGGGAAAGTATGGGGAAGGGGTGTGGGGTGAGCTATGGCAGCATCTCTGTATCCATGACAGGCTGCAAACAGCAGCAGGGTGATGCTGGCAATGACCCCTACACACCCCAGACACAGCAGGATGGAGGGCAAGGAGCTCACGTCATGGCTTGGTAGATGGACTCCACCCCATAGCGCATGGCAAACTCATCCACGATCTCCTGCGCTGTCTCATCAAAGTATACCTTCCAGGCATCATCCCCCTTGGCATCAGGGATCTTCACCACCCCGTTGTTTTGCAAATCCGTCACAAAGTGGAACAGGTTCTGGAGGTACAAATGTGTCCCACGAGGTCCCCAGGGCTGGTGGCATCACTGCAATGGAGGCCACAGACCTTGGGCTGGGGTGGGCTGCTCACCTCATGCAAGCACGTGTACTGTATGTGGTAGGGAGCCACCTTCTCCTCGCCTTTGATCTCCACACTGATGTGCAGCCGTATGGCTCCCGACACAGCCGACTTGTCTGTCCGCTTGTCTGCAGGGGTACAGGGAGGGGGATAAAGATATCAGGCTTCCCAGAGCAACTCTACTCACTTCTGGCCCCAAAGAGCAGCAGATGGTCCCAGGACAGAGGGGCTTTGGGGCTAGGGCCTGGGGACGTCCAGCTCCAAGTACAGGCAGCCAGAGCAGGGTGCAACACAGTCAAGATATTGCAGAGAGGGATCTGGCCGTATCTCCAGGCACCAGAGAGATGTGGTCTGTTGTCTCAGTTTCCCCTCAGAAGAGGGTCAGAACTCCTGAGCAATGACCCTGGAAAAAGACTTGTTCCCAACAGCTTTCTATATTTAGTGTTTTTAAAAGCAGACTCTACGCTAATATGCTGAAAAAGCCTTTGTAGCAAGCCAGCAGCATGTTCCCCCCAGACTGCAGGGCCCCAGCTAGTTACCGAGGTTGTACCAGACGTCCATCTCCCCACTCAGAGTCCGGACCTCAATGATCGTCTGGCCCAGGAAGTCGTCAGACTCCCTCTTGAAGCGCTGCTTCACACGGGACTTGATGTCATCGTCTTCATCCCAGACACGAACCTTGATGCGGTCAGAGGAGTTATGGCACTCACTGGGGAAGCAAGAAGGGGCAAACCCTGGGATGAGCAAGGAAACCTTTTCATCTTCTCCCCAGCCTCTTTTCCTAAACAAGAGGGATCATCTCAGCTCTGGGCAGGAACTCAGAGAAGGAGAAGATGTGGGGACACCAACCCTCCCACCAACACAGCCTGGATCAGCCCACATTGCCAGGAGCACAAAACCAGCACTCCCAGTAAGCCCAGCAGCCCCCCTTCACCCTCCACTGGGGCAGGATGAAGACCCAGTTGACTCCCCATCACCCTGTAGGGATGAGCCAACAGCCAGTGCAGCCCAACATGACTGTGAGTGGCCAAGAAGGGGGACAGAGGGGCCAGAGGTGAACTTACAAATGGAAATTCTCCTCCCAGACTGGGTTGAGATTGCCGTAGATAGTTTTAGTCCTCTTTTTTGTCTTTCCAACCTGGACAGTGACATAGGGGTCACTGGAGCCTGTCTTATCCTTTGCTTGCAGGCCCTGGGCACAAACAACTGCAGCACAGCAGGCACACCCATCCACACAAAGCACACACAGTGGAGACAGCAGACAGAGAGAGCAGTCAGTGCCACTGCCACACCAAGATCCCCACCACAGGCACAGCCCCAGCAGCTGAAGCTGCTTTGCAGAACAAGGGTCAGGAGACAGACAATGCAGCACTCTTGTGCAAGGAGACAGCCTGGGGCTCCACAGCACACAGTGCCTGGTGCCACTGGTACCTACCTGTGATGCTGATCTTTGCTGACCATTTGGAGGTGCCATCCAGGACACTCTGCTTCACTGCCTTCATCTGCTGCGTGTGTGTAGTCTTGGTGACCCCAAACACCTCCTGGATCAGCTCAAATATCTCTGGCTTGTTGCGCTCCCGGATCTTCATGCGGTCCTTGAGCACCATGATGATGTTCTGCGTCCGGTCCTCTGCTCCATGCTTGGAACTCTTCTCCGCTGCCCCTGGGAGAGGACAGCCATGGGTGAGACAGAGTAAACAGGTAGGCAGCGGCACCCAGGACACATCAAAGAGTTCCCCAAGCCCACCATCCATTAATTACTTCAAACTTGGAAGGGTCTACCCCCTGCCCAGGAGAGACCTGCCCTGCTCACAACTTCCACTATGCACAAGACAGGAGTCCAGCTCTCCCTCTCTAAAGTGAGAGAGGACAAGGCTGCAGGCAGTGGGTCCTTACTCTGCAGGCAGTCAGCGTTGAGCAGGTCCTGACACTTCTCATGGCACTTGACACCGCACTCGGCACAGCGCATGCCCTGCCGGGCGATTCCCCACAGCAGCCCCTCGCACTCATAGCAGTAGGTAGGGGTGGTGGCGGTCCACACCTCAAAGTTGTGGGGTGTTGTGCAGGAGATGGGGTACACTAAGGCTTGCAGGGTCTTCTTGTAAACATGGTTTTTCTGTATGAGGACAGAACAGAGAGGGGGAGAAAAGCTCAAGCCATTTAGAGCAGCTGAGACATGCACCAGAGTGAGGACACCCTGCGCTGGGTGCACACAAGTAGGGCAGGGGACAAGCACCACCACTCCCTGATGCAGCCATGAGCATGCTGGCTGCTCTAGCACCACCAGAAGAGGATGCTGGTATGGCACACACCCCCCTGGCCTGGAGCTCAGCCTTCCTGCCATAACCACCCTGCACACCAGCTAACCCTGGTACCTACCAGCTCCTCATTGTTCAAGGTGCTTGAGGCCAACGCAGATGTGATTCCTGCTTTCCTGGACTGGACCAGGGACTGTGGAAAAGAAACACAATTCCCAGATCTGCAAGAGCATGGGGTGTCCCTCTCGTACTCCTTTGGGGTCACAGTGTCCATAAAACATGTCGGACAGACCCACACCCCGGACAGCAGTGGGTGCTGGCAGTGGAGAGAGTCCAGCTGAGCAGCAGGACTGGAACCAGTTCAGTAGCCCATGGCATTCCCAGTCCAGCCCCAATCCCGGGTGATGGGCACTTACCATTGCCTGCAGGCAGCCAGAGCCAGCGAGGGAGGAATAAAAGGCTGTTAGTGCAAGCCACCTCACAGCAGAGCAAGTCCTGGCCCCTTCCCTGCTGGAACAAGTGGGAATAGGAGCAACACCAACCCCCCACACAGTGCTGGACAAGACCCTGGCAGTTTTCCCACCCCAAGCCACAGCACTGGCTGCAGCCTGCCAAATCCCTGCAGCAGGGAAAGGCAGTGGCCCTACCTGCCCCCTACTTTCTGCCCACCCCATCACCACCCACAGCCCAAAACCCCAACACCAACACAGCGCAGTGCAGAAGCATCAGTGGCTGCCTGAGCAGGCTGGGAGGCAGAGGGCACTGGGGCAAGGGGAGCAAAAGGGGGAGCAGCAGGATGGGAGGGGACAGGCAGGGCGAGGACAGAATTGAGGCACCCTGGGGAGATGTAGAGAAATGAGGAAGGAGGCAAAGAGCATCTAATTCTGGGTGCAAAAGCGTTTCCAAATTTGCTGTCGCTTATCATCAAGGGGGTGACAGCACAGTGACCCTGTGCATCACAGCCCAGGGAGTAGATAGGACCCCAACATGGCAACTGGGCTTGGAGCAACAGAACATGACAACAGTAGGGACAGCAGCTTAGGGTCTGTGCAGCTCAGAAAAGCCAGTGCTACCCCTCCTCTTGTACATGGGTCCATCTGCCCAGTGCCAGCACAGTTGGAGCTGCAGAAAGCCAGTGGTAGAAGGGACAGGAAGGAAGCAGGGAAACGAGATGGGGTCCAGGAAGCCTTGGCTTCCTGTTGGGAAGTGTTGGGACAGGGCCCTGGAGCTCCATTGAAGAGAAGCATGCTCTGGAGGGGCAAGTGAGCTGCGCCATCCCAACAGCTCCCAACTGGAAAGGTCCAGGGCCACAGGATCCCCAGAACAGCCTGGGACACCCCTGCCCTGTAGGGTTGGGGCTAGAGAAGGCTGGGCAGGGCTGGCCAGCAGCACCCAGAGGTGGTTTCTCTTTAACCCCTCAGGACCACGCTCACCAGATCGCTGACTAGAGGGAGAGATTTGCGTCCAGGCTTAATGTCGGGCATGCTGTTAATGCAGCGCAGAAACCTTACTGCCGCCCCCCTGCCGCCAGGGATGGCCAAGCCAGGCCGGAGGAAAGAGAACAGAAAACACAAGCCATGTTAGAGGCAGCCGGGAGCAGGGCACACAGTCCAGCAGGGCACAGCAGGAGCGAAGCCGATGGCTGTGTGCTGCGTTAGGAGAAACCTCACCAAATCGCTAACTAGGGGGATAGGTTTTCGCTTGCGTATGTCCGGCATGCTGTCTATAATGATCAGCCCACCACCAGGCCTGCGAGAGAGAGAGGAGAGTCAGCGAAGGGGAAACTGATGCAGGAAGGCTCCCCTCCACCCCCGACTATTGCCCTATGTTTGCTCGGGACAGAAGAACCTATGTGTGGCCTGGAACCAACACATGGGATCCCCATCACTACCTTGGCTAGGGCAGGGATCACTGAGATAAAAGCTGGGGGTGAGGGGTGAAGGGGATTGAAGCACAAAAGCGTGATTTTTCCCCATGTGAACATGTTTGGTTTCAGTGGTGCATCAGTGAAATTCAGAAAAAATAACTGCCCCGGAAAGGGCACCTACAAGAAACCTGAAGACTGACTTCGGACAAGGGCCTGTAGGGACAGGACAAGGGGAATGGCTTTAACCTGCCAGAGGGGAGACTGAGATGAGCTCTTAAGC